>CM062815.1:830948968-831258412 GCA_031772625.1 Pinus tabuliformis
TGTTCTAACATCCCTCGTCCACATCTGCCGCTCCCGTCTCTGCTTTCATCCCACTGAAGTTTTCTGCTGCACTATGTTCGATGTGGCCGCCGAGCTCTTTATACCCACATACGTATTCTACACTTCACTACTTCTATGCTTTCAGTCACGTTATCTCTTCCAAGCTTGTCTCGGAGATCCCAATTTCGTTTAAGGATGTAGATTTTCCAATAGTGTTACCGGGCATTCCGCCGATCCCTGGCAGTGATATGCCGACTCCCTTTCAGGACAGGTCGGATGAAGGCTTTTACTGGATCCTCAACCATTGCTCACGTCTGTGGGAAGTAACGGGCATTTTGGTAAACACGTTCGAGGAACTAGAGCATGAAGCGATCAAAGCTCTTGTGGAAGGAAAGATATCTAATCCCACGGAAGAGATTCGTTGAATGCCCCACATTTATCCAGTTGGGCCGCTCATCTCATCATCGCCGCTTCAACTCAACGATGAACTTGTGGAAAACGGACGGGCGGATTGCCTCAAGTGGTTAGACAATCAGCCGCCTTCCTCGGTTCTCTTCGTTTCTTTCGGAAGCGGAGCCGCTCTGCCCAGGGCTCAGGTGACCGAACTCGCCATGGGATTGGAAGCAAGTCAACATCGCTTTCTGTGGGTGCTCCGCAGTCCGTCCAGCAGCTTTCTGTCCATCGAGGAAACAGAGCTTTCCCAACTGTTACCCGAGGGATTCGAGAGTCGAACCCGAGACCGAGGACTTGTTGTTGCTTCATGGGCGCCTCAGATTCCTGTTCTCTCTCACCCATCCACCGGCGGTTTCCTTTCTCACTGTGGCTGGAATTCTGCCCTGGAGAGCATCTCACATGGAGTGCCGATGATCTGTTGGCCTCTTTTTGCGGAACAGAAGAATGAACAGGCTTCTACTGGTTAAAGAGTTTAAGGTGGCAATCGCAGCAAAGATGGAAAGCGATGATTTCGTGAAGGGAGGAGAAGTGGAGAGAGCAGTTAGGGAGTTGATGGAAGGAGAAAGTGGGATGAGGGTAAGGGCGAGAGCAAGAGAATTGAAGGAGAAGGCCATGAATGCGTTGAAAGAAGGGGGCAGTTCGTACAAAGCCATGGCCGCTGCAGTGTCTGACTGGAGAACGAACGCAGCCAACGCATGCTTTCCAGTAGGGATGAACAAACTCCAGTCAGGAATTCTGTAAGTCTACAGTTCTCATCAATCCCAATGTAACACCTTGCCCTGCATAGTATGATGGTTTTATTTTACTTAGATTAGAAGAAAAAGGAATAAAGTGAGGGAAAATATATGAGACCTATGGACATTGTACGCCACCACATAAAGGCCACAGACTAGTGAACCCATGGCAAATGGGCTGTGCTATGCTGTTTTCTCCGATTTTTATGATTATTTTATTATGTGCTTTGATTTTTAAGATTCATGTATGTAGATTCTGGTTTAGCAACGTACCCTCATTTCGACCATTCAAGATGGGTAAATACTCTACAAAATGAGGATTTTCGGAATATCAATAGGATCATTCAAGATGGTTAAATACTCTACAAAATGAGGATTTTCGGAATATCAATAGGACCATTCAAGATGGGTAAATACCCTACAAAATGAGGATTTTCTGAATATCAATAGGACTATTCAAGATGTGTAAATACTCTACAAAATGAGGGTTTTTTTTTGAATAAAATTTCGTATAATGTAATCAATTTCTCTTTTCCTTGACTCTCTTGAATTTACACGACATCACTATTTTCTAAACATGAGTATTCACTCTAATATAATTATAATATAAAATTAAGGAATTTTTAACTTTTGAATATGCATGCCATCACTATCATTTGTATTTACTCTCATTAATATAATTACAGCCTACAATAAGGAATTTGTAACTTTTATAAATGTAAGATTAAGATGCGAAGATTTTGAGTTTTAGGTATAATTTTACTATTATAAATTTTGAGATTTTTTTGCTTGATACAATATTAAATGAAATTATGATTTTGTTTTTTTTTTTATTATTTAAAATGTTTTTTCATTATTTTTATTATAGTATTTTAGAAGTTATCGTAAATATATAAATATGGTAAATAACACTATTCAATAATAGAAATATTTCAAAACTTTAAATTATATATAATTAAACAATTAATTGTTTTTTTTTCAGCACGAAAAAAAACTATATATTTGTATTATATTCATTAAAAAAATTTGTACAGCAAAATATTTTTGGAAACCACGAGATATGGCTGATATATGTGTATCAAAACCACATAATGTGGAATGGAGAAATATAAGATATAGGCAAAATAGATAGGGAGTAATCAGAGCCAGATGCCAAATATATGTGAATATTTTTCAAAAAAGGAATCTAAATAGTGGGAATCAGATACATACCAAATAGACAACATTGAATAGAAAATTATGTACCCGACATGCAAAAGTCTTGGATCTGGTAAGAGATGTTGTCCACCGTTATCTGCATCATCTAGACATCTTGTGGAGATGAAAGGCCCTTTCTAGATAAAGCATCTGCCCTCTTGTTTTTATCCCTATCAATGTGGATTATTGAGTAGTCCCCCTTGCAACTCCATAGAGCCTCAATCTTGTTCATCCATCCTGTAATATTGATATTTTTTATGATATGTTTTGACTGTACATGATCGATGATGACTATCGAATCTCCAAAAATTTGAAGCTTGTGTAAGTCAAGAAAGTCACAAAAAGATAGAAGACCGGCAAGAGCCATGGCCTCTGCTTTATTGTTAGATCGGGCACCCAATGTTGACCAACTTCTATAATAATACTAATTGTTACCTATAAAATTGTAACCTTCCCCTGGCCGTAAAAAAGTCAAAGCATTAAGAATTTGATATCATGTTATAATCATCCTCATTAACCTATAAATATAAGTTTTTAGCCCAGATTTAAGATGTTAAACAACATATTTAAGGTGGATTGCATATATGCATTAAATATGGGATGAAAAATAGCCTACTAGATTTAGCTATTGCTTATATATTCACTTCTTTTTTATTGAAGATTTGGTGGTTTTTTGTAAGATTATTTTATATGATTGAGTTTACAGAGAGGTTCATTTTACAACCTAGTTTGATGTGGCTCATTTTAATTTTACAGCTCAGTATGATATATAATAATATCCGTCCATCATTGAAATTGAATTGAAATTTTACATATTCCCCGAAATAAAAATTATAAAAAATCTAAAAAAAAATTATACAAAACATTTAAATAATATAAGCTCATAAAAAAAATTACACTTGAAAAATTTGAATCCTTCTAAACTCATATTAAATCCATATTTAAAATGAATCTATATTGATTTAAATAAATACGAATTAAAAATTACTAAACTATATATATATATATATATATATATATATAATTTTAATTTAATTAATTATTTATTTATCGAAGAAACATAAATTTATATTTATTTAATAAATTCCATCAATTATAGATATTTTCGTTTAATGCGCGGGTGCAAATTATTTTTCATAAAGTTATAAAAATGAAGAGAATCACGCTACTTCCCATGGACCTTGACCTTATATACTTTCTATGTACCTTCTCGAAGAGATTTACTCAACAAAAAGTTAAAAAAATGTTAACTCACTTAGTTTAATTAAAATGTTTTTCAATGTAGGAGGAGGATGATATGTTGCTAATTTTTTTCAATAATTTCACATAGATTTTAGAGAATTTAGAACAATAAATAATAATGGTTCACAAATATATGGTGAAAAAGGAAATCTTATTATATGGTGAAAAATCCATGTAATAAAAGTTAATAAATGCAAAATAATAACTATGGTTATGGGACACTTATTCTAAGTTGAATGTTGGGCAAGACATTTTAGTGTGGGTGTTCATCTGGTTTATTATCGCTAAAAAAATTGGCAAAGACTTTGAAAAGGAAAAATGACATTAATTGGCAATTTATTTATGAAAATAATGGAAATTAGGAGAAAATGAAGGTGAAAAGTCACAGGTTGCATGTGAGGAGGAAAATGAAGGAAAATAATGGAAAATGAAGAAAATAGAGGCCACATTAATAAAAAAAATTCTATCAGTTCGTGGCTTTTGGTTAGTTCAGTTTTGGAGTCTTCTCTCTATTCTCTCTCTCTCTCTCACACTCTTGGACACTTAAAGTTTTCTTGGAGCACTTCACCATTGGATCAAGAAAGGCAAAGAAGGCAAAGGGGAAGCAAAGATCAAGCAAGGAAGAGCGGGATCGAGTAGCTACAACAAGTTTACTTGCAGGTATCGATTTGCATGTGTGATTTACTTGCTAGATTTGGCATGCATGGTTATGTGTGTGTGTTCTTGGTTCTCTTGTTGTCATGGGCATGGGTTTTGCTAGGTGTGACAGTGTTCTTCAACCTTGCCTTCCCATTTCCGGATAGCCATGGTGAGATGGGGTTCTCATGTTTTGGTTGAGCTGGATTGCCAAATGGATTTGAAGTTGCGTGAGGTGGATCTTTGAATGAGAGAACACATGGCCTAGTGATCCCTGAACCAAAATGTGGATTGCGGTAAAGCCACTGGCCTAGTGACCCCTAAATCAGACTGTGGGTTGCAGTAAAGCCAGATATTGTGTGTCTTGGTGGGTTATGGCTTAGTGATCCGATGGGGGTTACGGTAAAGCCTGGTATTATGTGTTTATTGTTTATGGCCTAGTGATCTGGTGAAGATTGTGGTAAAGCTTGATTCTATTGATGAGGGTGAGGTGGTTTAACCTCGGGAAGCCCTGGTTGGTTCTTTTGGTTTGAGTCACACATTCATGCTTGGAATATGGCACAGGGGTGATTGGTTGAAGAAAGCCCTGACTCATCCAATCTACAGTCGGGTGGAACATGGTAGTCCCATACCGGGTTGGCTTTTGCATTCATTAATAAGAGTTCATTTCCTTGGTATTTTATGAGAAAATGTACTAGTTCATATATGGCACTTATGGTTGTTGTATCCTCATTATTTTTGTTGTTTATATGTTGGTTATGAATATGTTTATGACAATGAAAATGTATGGTTCTCATCATGTTTTGATTTGTAAATGATTGATCAATAAACCTATGACCTAATACATGACAATGCAGCTAATGTGATCACGCATCAATGCTTCTTAGGGATTCTTAGATAAGTATAAGACCCCTATGCTCATATTTGTTGTTTAAACATGTAGAATGCATATTTATGACATGTTTGAGGAAATGTATGTCATGGCTAGTAGTGGTCCAGTCAAGTCTTTGTTCAAGAATTTGTATTGACATCATTGTCTCTATGTTTTTTTTTTCATTTTTGTAAATTCCATGAAGTTCTGGGCAGTGACTTAGTCTTAGCCTTGGAATTTAGCCTTAAATCTCGTAGTCGTTGGCATAGCACTGGCAGAAAAAGGTTACAATCGCACTCAGGTAGGCTCATGGGAGAAACTGGGACCCTCAGTCGCTTGGAGGGCTTGGCAAGGGAGCGATTGGGGCTCTAGGTCCCTAAAATGTTGAGTTTCCTTAGGGGTTAGTCACCTGGAAAGGTGGGATATCTCATGGAGGTTCTGTAGGATTTGTGGATGGTCATTTTGGTTGTGTTTTGTCGGTTCCACTTCCTTAAGGTGACCTAGGAGGTTGAATCAGATCATGGTAGCCTCTCGTCACATGTTTACCATGGTTCCCCGGTTACTTGGGTAGATGTGGGAGGAGGGTGTTACAGAGTGGTATCAGAGCATTTTTCACCCCTTGGACTGTATGGGCAGTGTGTTGTTCATGCATTCACATCAGTTGCATATGTGTTCTCATGTTTGTGGTCTATGTACCGGTTGTGTATGCATGGTGTTGGTTATGGTTGCAGTGGTGTTGCCATGTGAAAAGTTAATGGCATTGTTGTTGGATGTGTTTATCATGAGTTTATGTTGGTTATGCATTGGATATGCATGTCAATGTTTGTATGTATTGTGTATGCGTGTGTATCATACATATTTGTTATGCACACAATGATATGGTTATAGTTTCCATGCATGAGGTCATGATGTGTGGTGGGTATGGTCATGCATTAATGACTGGATAATGGTTGAGATGATGATTAAATGTTGATATGATTATGTTTATATATGTATTATGTTAATCTGGTTGGTCTTGCAAATGAGATATCCTTCCCGAGTTACACTAAGGTACATTGGTTTGTTTATGATTTGGTTTAGTTGACATAGTATGTCTTGCAGGAAGAGATCAAGATGACCAACAAGATGGTATACTACAAATATTCTCCCTATGAATTAGATGAGCAACATGGTGTTGGGAACTCTTCTGACTTAGCAAACACATTGAGGAGTTTGAAGGAAGAAATAAGGAGTTGTAAAGAAGATAATGACATAATCATGCAGGCACAAGAGAAAAAAGAAGAAGTCAATGCAATAATTCTTCAGAGTTTGTTAGAATTGTAGAGATAGGGACCACTCTGAATCAACTATGGACATCATAATGGGACTAATGGAGCATATGGAAGTAGGTCTCATGGTCGTCACATGTCAGATAGAGATGACACAATAAGAGATGGTAGATTCTTGGATACTCCAAATAGGAGAGGTGATGGACACATGTACTATTCTAGTTCTGGTTTTGACAGACACTATGATCGTCATCGTTATCACCCTTATAGGAGGAGTGATAGGGGATACTTGTGGGATGAGTTAAAGAAAGTGAAGCCACTTAGTTTTGATGGATATTTGAAGAATCCTGAGGATGTAGAGGCTTGGATACTTGGCATGAATAACTTATTTGAATTGCATGAGTATACAAAGAATATGAAGGCCAAAATAACTATCTTCATCCTGAAAGGTAAAGCAGACATCTTGTTGGAAGATGTAAAATGGGCCATAGACATCATGACAAACAATTTGAGTTAGCATGAATTCAAGAGAATCTTTAGAAATAAGCACTTGTCAAAAAGGTACTACGACAGCAAAGCCAAGGAATTCTATGAGCTCAAAATGGGATCGAAGATAGATGAGGAGTATACGACCAAATTCTTGGAGCTATTAAGGTATGTATTATATCTTAAAGATGAAAATGCTAAAGTTTAGAGATTGGTCAGTGGATTTCCATTAGAATTTAGATTAGATTGAGTATGATGAGCCTCGGTCACTTGAGGAAGTTATTGGGAAACTAAAGCATTGTTATGAACAACCAAAGCGTAAGACAAAATCTAAGCAATGGTGGAAAGGGAAAGATAAAAGTAAAGGTAAATGGAAGCCGAAAAGAACAAGGCCTCAAAATGCAGAAGAAAAAGAGAATGTTGCACCACATAAGAAGTTAAATGCAACTAGATAGGGACATGGGGCACAAAAAAAGAATAGAGGTGATGGTAGAGGATGGTTGGAGTGTTGGACATGTGGTAAGGAGCATCTTAAGAGGGATTTTCTGCAAAATCAGAGTGTTGGGCCTCATGTCTATATTGCATAGGAGGCGCAGATTGTTGGGGATGTTGGGCAAAGTATTCCTCGTATCTATGTAGTGTTGGATAATAAGAAGGCAGATCATAAGGAATCTATCATTGAGATGGAAGGTAAGCTTTGTGATCAAGTTGTTTCTATTTTGATTGACCCTAGATCTAATTATAATTATGTTAACCCTGACCTGGTGGATAAGTGTGGTTTGAATAAAGAAGTGCATGCAAAATATTGGTTAGTGCAGTTGGCTACAAGTACCAAGAAGAGAGTCCATCATTGGGTAAGAGCTTTTGCATTTGAGTTGAATGGTATGTCTACTTCAGCACATTTGAACGTATTACCATTGGGGTCATATAGTATGCTTTTGGGTATGGGTTGGCTATATCTTCATAGGATCAAAGTGGATTGTTATGATAAAGATATTGTGTGCTTGGATGACAATGGTGAGAAGAGAATCTTACAGGGTAAGAAGAAAGCAACATCAGTTAGGATGGTGATAGCTATGCAGGAAAAACGTAGTCACAGAAAAGGGTGTGTGTTATTTGCAGTATACATTTCTAGTGATAAAGGTAAGGAGGATGAGGATGTAGAGATATTGAGCAGGTACCTGATCTTACAGTAGTTTCAGGATGTGTTTCCAATAGAGATCTCAGAGTTTTGACCTTACAAAGAAGTGGACTTCTCCATTGACTTAGTACCAGGGGCAACACCAGCATCAAAATCACCATATCAGATGAACACTCAGAGTTAGTAGAATTGAAGTTGAAATTAAAGGAAATGCTTGACAAGGGATACATTAGGCCAAGTGTATCACCTTGGGGTGCATCAATCTTGTTTTTGAAGAAGAAAGATGGTACTCTTAGGTTATGCATTGATTACAGGCAGTTGAACAAGGTGACCATCAAGAACAAGTAATTGTTTCCGAGGATTGATGACTTATTTGATCAGTTAAAGGGAACAACAATATTCTCAAAGATTGATTTGAGATCTGGAAATCACTAGGTACGCATCAAGGAAGAGGACATTTACAAGGCAGCTTTTCAGACTAGGTATGGGCAATATGAGTTTTTTGTAGTTCCATTTGGTTTGACTAATGCTCCATCTACCTTTGTGTGCTTGATGAATAGTGTGTTGCGTCCTTATCTAGACAAGTTTGTTATTGTATTAATTGATGACATTTTGATATATTTTAAGAATGAGGAAGAACATGCTGAGCATTTAGCAACAATGTTGAGACTATTGAGAGAGCATAAATTGTATGCTAAACTCAGTAAATGCAGTTTCTTTCAGACATAGGTACATTACTTGGGGCATGTGGTCTCCAAGGAAGGCATAACAATAGATCTAGAGAAGATAAGAGATATCATGGAGTGGGAAACTCCTAGAAATGTGGATGAGGTAAGATCATTCATGGGGTTACCAGGCTATTATAGGAGGTTCATTAGGAACTTCTCTCAGATTGCATATCCTATTACGTCATTGCAGAGGAAAGGTAAGAAATTTGAATGGAGAGAAGAATGTGCAACAAGTTTTGAATAGTTAAAGAAGTTGTTGACAAATTCTCCAGTGTTAAATATTACACACTTGGAAAAATAGTTTGTAGTGTGTACAGATGCCTGCAAGAGAGGACTTGGTGGAGTCCTTATGCAGGAAGGACAAGTAGTATGTTATGAGTCGTGGAAACTGAATGAGCACGGGCAGAACAATCTGACACATGATATTGAGTTGGTAGTGATCATTCATGCATTGAAGATGTGGAGGCACTATCTTCTTGGCAGGAGGTTTGTATTGATGAGTGATCACAGTGGGTTGAGATACCTGTTTGACTAGCAAAATCTGAATGACAGGCAAGCTAGATGGTTGGCCATGATCAGTGAGTTTGAATTTGAGATCAGGTACATCAAGGGTAAAGAGAATAGGATTGCAAATGCTCTTAGCATGCGGATATAGGTAAATCACATTGTAGATATGAGTTCTTATGGGACATACTTACAGGATCAGATTTTACAGGCATATCAGTAGGATGAGAGGTATATAGAGCTTATGCACAGATTACAGTAGAGTAGAGGTACAGGTGCACAGGATGTGTACTATCATCTCTCAATAGATGTCTTGATCAGATTTAGGGATAGGATATATGTGTCAGACAACAATGAACTCAAAAAGATCATCTTGAGAGAGTTTCATGCGAAACCATATTCAGGTCACCCAGGCTACCAAAAGACATTGACAACAGTAAAGAAGTTTTTTTATTGGCCGAATATGAAAAAGGATGTGGCAAAGTTTGTGGCTAGATGTTTGGACTATCAGCAGGTAAAGGAAAAGTGTAGGGATCTAAGTGGACTACTATAGCCGATTGTGATTCCAGAGTGGAAATGGGAGGTCATTTCCATGGATTTCATCACAGGTTTTCCGAGGACATCTAGACAACATGATTCCATCATGGTTGTGGTGGAAAGTTTGACTAAGGTAGCACACTTTATTCCAATGAAGACTATGTATTCGGCTAGTGATGTGGCACAGGTGTTCATCAGATATGTGTTCAGATTGCATGGGGTTCTTAAGAAGATTGCGTCAGATAAGGATGCTAAGTTAACTTCCAAGTTTTGGAAGGATTTGTTTACAGGTTTAGGGGTAGAGTTGGCCTTTAGTACAACTTATCATCCACAGACATATGGACATACAGAGAGGGTCAACAGGATATTAGAGGGCATGTTGAGGATGTATGTGATGCATCAACATCGGAAGTGGGAAGAGTATCTTCCACTGGTTGAGTTTGCTTACAACAATGGGTATCAAGAATCTCTGAGGATGAGTTCATTTGAGGCATTGTATTGACGGAGTTATAATACTCCCATCAATTGGAGTGATCCAGACAGGGTGTTGATAGGACTGGACATGTTAGAATAAATGGAACAGAAAATGTAGGTAATAAAAAAGAATCTAAAGCCATCACAGGACAGGTAGAAAATATATGCATATCGAAATAGGTTGTTTAAGGAATTTCAGGTTGGATAACAAGTGTACTTGTGTATCAAGCCAAAGAAGAGCTCCTTGTGGATTGGATCATGTGCCAAGATAGCACCTCAGTTTTGTGGACCTTTCAAGATTCTTGAAAGTATCAGACCAATAGCCTATCGAATTGCACTGCCTCCGACAGTGAAGGTCCATGATGTTTTCCATGTGTCATTGCTTAAGAAGTATGTTAAAGATGTTGATCATGTGATTGAATGGTTTGTATTGGAGGTGGAGCCAAATGGAGAATTCCAGCTAGAAACTCACTATATATTGCAGAGAAAGGTGCTCATGCTTCGAAACTGAGCAATCGAGTAGGTTAAAGTGCAGTGGAAGCACTTTGGGCCCGATGACGCTACATGGGAGATGGCAGATTAGATGTGGGCAATGTATCCCTCCTTATTCGTTGGTTGAGCGAATATCCTTGATATATGTTTTAGGTATATGTTTGATGTAATACTTTGGTGTATGTACATATGTATATGGATGTAAATACCACCATGAGTTGTGTCATAAAGCTCCAATAAGCAGTATGGGTGTCATATCATTATGGTTGCCATGTTGTTATGTTGTCATGTTGGTTTGCTTCTCAGTAGGTTGATCATTGTAAATATTGCAACAAGCTAAGTTATAAATCTCCATGGGAAGTATGTTTTCTTTCAGCAGTCTTGTTGGTTATAGGTGTCATTGAACATCGAGGATGGTGTTCCCCTAAGGGGGAGGGTTCTATAACAGCCCTGGTGAAAATTCCATGTAATAAAAGTTAATAAAGGCAAAATAATAACCACGGTTATGGGACACTTATTCCAAGTTGAATGTTGGGCAAGACATCCTAGTGTGGGTGTTCATTTGGTTTAATATGGCTAAGGAAATTGGCAAAGGCAATGGAAAAGGCTTTGGAAAGGAAAAATGGCATTAATTAGAAATTTATTTATGAAAATAATGGAAATTAGGAGAAAAGGAAGGTGAAAGGTCATAGGTTTCATTTGAGGAGGAAAATGAAGGAAAATAATAGAAAATGAAGAAAATAGAGGCCACATTAATAAAAAGGCTTATGAGGATCAATTCACGGCTTTTGGTCAGTTTCATTTTGGAGTCTTCTCTCTATTCTCTGTCTCTCACACCCTTGGACACTTAGAGTTTTCTTGGAGCACTTCAGCATTGGTTCAAGAAAGGAAAAGAATGCAAAGAGGAAGCAAAGATCAAGCAAGGAAGAGGAAGACCAAGCAACTACAACAAGTTTACTTGCAAGTATCGATTTGCATGTGTGATTTCCTTGCTAGATTTGGCATGCATGGTTATGCATGTGTGTTCTTAGTTCTCTTGTTGTCATGGGCATGGGTTTTTCCAGGTGTGACAATGTTCTTTAGACCTGCCTTTCCATTTCCGGATAGTCATGGTGAGATGGGGTTCTCATGTTATGGTTGAGCTGAATTGCCGGATAGATTCGAAGTTGAGTGAGGTGGATCTCTGAATGAAAGAACACATGGCCTAGTGATCCCTGAACCATACTTTGGATTGTGGTGAAATCACTGGCTTAGTGACCCCCGAACCAGACTGTGGGTTGTGGTAAAGCCAGGTATTGTGTGCCTTGGTGGGTCTAGGAATCCTCGACCGATGAATGGTGGTATATATAGTAAAGCCTAGAGGTAGTTTCCCTTGAACAGGCCTAGGAATCCTTGTCAGTGAATGGTGGGATATACTGTAAAGCTTGGAGGGTGGTGTCTCGATTATGGCCTAGTGATCCCTGAATCAGACTATGGATTGCGGTAAATCCTAGAGACTAGGAGACACGAAAATTCCTTATGGTGTATGTGGAGAAATTCTGTGGCATCCATGCTTTTTTATGGCCTAGTGATCTGATGGGGGTTACGTTAAAGCCTGGTATTATGTGTTTATTGTCTATGGCCTAGTGATCCAGTGAGGATTGCGGTAAAGCTTGATTCTATTAATGAGGGTGAGGTGGTTTAACCTCGGGAAGCCCTGGTTGGTTCTTTTGGTTTGAGTCTCACATTCATGCTTGGAATATGGCAGAGGGGTGATTGGCTAAAGAGATAGTTGGCTCAACCAATCTACAGTCACGTGGAACGTGGTAGTCCCATACTGGGTTGGATTTTGAATTCATTAATAAGAGTTCCTTTCATTGGTATTTTATGAGAAAATGTATTGATTCATATGTTGCACTTATGGTTGTTGTATCCTCGTTATTTATGTTGTTTATATGCTGGTTATGAATATGTTTCATGACAATGAAAATGTACTTTTCTCATCATGTTTTGATTTGTAAATGATTGAGCAATGAATCTATGACCTAATATATCACAATGAAGCTAATGTGATAAGGCATCAATGCTTCTTAGTGATTCTCAGATAATTATAAGACCCCTATGCTCATATTTATTGTTTAAACCTCTAGAATGCATAATTATGACATGTTTGACGAAATGTCTATCATGGCTAGTAGGGGTCCAGTCAATTCTTTGTTCAATAATTTGTATTGGCATCATTGTCTCTATGTTTCTTTTCATTTTTGTAAATTCCATGAAGTTATGGAAAGTGAGTCCTAGCCCTAGAATTTAGCCTTAAATCTCGCAGTTGTTGGCATAACACTGGAAGAAAAAGGCTACAGTGGCACTCAGGTAGGCTCATGGGAGCGACTGGGACCCTCAGTCACTTAGATGGCTTGGCAAAGGAGCGATTGGGGCTTTAGGTCCTTGAACTATTGAGTTTCCTCAAGGGTTGGTCACCTGGAAAGATGGGGTAGCTCCTGGAGGTTTTGTAGGATGTGTGGATGGTTAGTTTGGTTGTGTTTTGTCGGTTCCACTTCCTTAAGGTGACCTATGAGGTTGAATCATATCATAGTAGCCTCTCATCACATGTTTACCCCAGTTGGTCGATTGCTTGGGTAGATGTGGGAGGAGGGTGTTACAGTTAACAAGTTTTTTTCTTAACTAAAAACTTTCATCTTTATAAGAATATTTTTGTTGAGTTTTGCATGTGTTATTCTACAGCCCAGTATGGAGGGGATGTTTGTTGAATGCGCAGGCGCATTCTACAACCCAGTACAGAGGGGATGTGTAAGTTTGTCTATTCATCCACAAAGTTGAATTTTTCGCTAATGTCGGCCAAAATAAAAATCTAAAAAAAAACTAAATAACCATAAAAAACACTGATAAATAATGTCTCAATACAATTATCTCATGTGTTTTATTATATACGTTGAATTTGAATGGGTCGTAAATTTACCTTAAAAAAAAAATTCACCACATTAAAATTCCAAATTAGGTAAAATTTTAAACATCTTTACTCCTTAGTAAATTCAATACCATTTCTTAAATCAAAGTAAAAAGATTAATTCAACACAAAGAATAAAAAATCTTTTAATATTTATTTCAATTAAATATTTGTAAAATGTGCCTTTAAAAGGAAAACCATGTCCTATGGATATATTAAAATGTTTAAAGACATAAATATTTCCACGTCAAAGTTGTAATATTTGAAAATATTAATTTGATATAGTTTCATTATAAAAGCTACTAGAAACGAGAGAGTGATGGCTAGGGTTTATGAAACTACCCTCTGCAGCGCCGACGCACACCAGACCAGAGGTAGGGGGAGCAAAGGGGTAACCAGGAAGGGAGTCCGAGGTCCCCACAGACCAGTAGCCATCAGGTTCCTCCACAAACTAGAATGTGATTCCCCTGCAGCAGATCGACCACTATACAGGTCATGGCTGAATGTGCCCCTCCTGATCCATTGCGATTCATCCAGAATAGCACACGAGTTTATGGGAAGGGGAAATTTGAAGATAGACAGGTACCTGTTCCGGTCAAAACAAATAGTCGGCAAAGATTTAAAGGATGCCATTTGGAAGGTAGTGTAGGACGGATGTTGGGTTATCAGCCTTGGAAAAGTTAACGTAGATCAACCCCTGACAGATCTCAAGGTGAGTCCAACCATATTTGTCAAGACCAAAATGCTGCATGCGTTTTTTCTACAGGGAAGGACAAAGGCACTAGAGCCGAGGGCAGATGTATCAGTTCATTAGAACCGAAAAGGTGAAAGAAAAATCCAAACACTGGCATCAGGGAAAAATTATGGAGGCAATCATCTGAGGAACTGGATCTATGATGATGAGAAGACCAACAAGGAGAGATCTGATTCGCTGCCCTCCACCTCAACCTTGATTTGGTATTGGGTAAAAGCAGCGCACTGGACGGGGGACGGACACTCCAAAAGAAGTAGCGGCCATAATGTAGGGAATGTAGAGCATACTCTGCAGTGAAGAGAAGCTATAGATCCCTGGACAAACTATCCTCAGTTGGCAACAAAATCTGGATCTCTGGTAAGTACCCTCAGTTTCCAAGTTTTAGTCAAAACCCCTGCTGGAAAAACACATTTACTTTGGGTAAATGGGACCGACTCTGTGAAGCATCTGAAGAATCTTATCCTGCAACAAGTGGGATACCCCACCAGCTCACAAAATCTGATACATGAGGGCAGAGTATTACAGGACACCAAGTACCTCAGGGATTACAAAATCACATCTTTGTCAACAATAATTCTCAATCTGAGAATAAGAGGGGGTGTAACAGACAACAACAGAAATCCTTATAGGGGTGAGGGAAGTGGGTTTGGTACAACAAAAAAATGCAGGAATACAATAGGGGAAAAAACAAGAAACATATCCTTCAAAAACATCCTTTAGGGGAAAAATATAGCCGAAACAACACCAAAACAAATAGGTATGGAAGCAAGGCCATACATTGTGGAACAACTGAATCATACCCCAGAATTAAGCATAAATACATCAGAAATAGATGAGCACTGCACTATATATGAAAGACAAGCAATAATATGTAGATTCAACTGTTTTTGGCCCAAACCTATTGATCTATTTCACTGGATTTTCACAAATTGGACTACACATTGTGAAATACATCTCTGTTCCAAGGGGTTTTTCATAGTGAACTTTCCTACAGCAGAGGCTAGAGACTTGGTAATACAGGAAGGACCTTGGTTCTGGGGGTCCACAGGACTCTTCATCACACCATGGTTCCCAGAATTTGATGCAAATACAATGGTTGTCTCTAAGATGCCAGTTTGGGTTCGCCTTCACAATCTCCCAATACACTTCTGGAGTCAACAAGTACTTGCAGGAATCGGTAATACTATTGGGCGTTACATCAAAATGGACACCCAAAGACTGGAGGAAAGAATCTACACTTTTGCATGAATATGTGTGGAAGTAGACCTTAGCAAAGGCTTGCCAGATCAAATTCAACTGAAGCATAGACAGAGGTGTTGGATACAGGTTTTAGATTATGAAAACACAACATTCAGATGTAGAACCTACCGACAAATAGGACACCTACAAAGCACATGTCCAACAGCCAAAAAAGACACTCATAGGAAGAAGAAAACAGGGAAACAGGCCAAGGGATGGCAATTTCCTCCACCACTCTCGGAGGATGAGGAGGAAGAAGAGGTGGAACGTGCCACTCCCAACGAGACCAATCAGATGAACAAAGAACTAGAAGTAGAAGACATAAATCCACAAGAACCCATAGACTTACAGTCAACAAGGATACCAAAAACAATGGATACCAACAGATCCAAGTGACAACACATATCAGACACATCAGATTCTGATAAAGACAACCCCCAACCTGTGGCTGATACAACGCTAGCACTTATATCTCCAACAGAGACTCAAGGGGGGTGGAGAAAGGTTGAGAAGAAAAAAGGGCGAAAAGCTTGACTTTTCCCCCATCTATACTCTTTCCACTTGTTTCTTTTCATTTTTTATTTTTTTGGTTTCTGTGAAAACTGGATCAGTATCTCAGCATATGCTTTTTAGCATCTACAAAATGTAATTTTATCTTATGAATAAAATTACAACTTTTTCCACAGGAAAAAAAATAGTTTCATTATAGAAAAATTATCATTTCATGTAAAAAATATCATTAAATCTAGTATGAATATTAATTTATTATAATATTTGTTAACACCTAATATTTGGGATTAGGTAAATCCATGTAAATATTGTAAATAACAAAATAAAGGGAATTCGAAGACGAAGAGACATTGGGAGATGAAACCCAATAGTCTCCCTCTCCATGTATATATCCATGTCCTATCTTAATGAAAAAAATCACATTCGTGGAGTTACTCCTGGCCTAACATGGTATCAGAGCCAACTCCCAAAAATAGTTTTTCTACCCTTGTAACTCCTATTTCTTGCCATTGTTCTCATTTTTTCCTGCCACTCTCTGTCAACTTCATGTCTGCCATTTCCTATGTTTCTTATACCTATTTTAAGTTTCACTATTATTGAATGAACGCTCCTTCATATGCCCTAGTTGAATATACATTGGTTCATTTGATTTTCAATACTCCTCTGCTATCCACTCCCTGCATGAAGGTCATGGAATATTGATGACAAATAAATGAAGTCTATGAGTACACTAGCCCAGCAAAATACAAACAACATGCATATTCTTGGATAACTCTGGTTGAAGCTCGAGTGGTGGTCAATTTGGTCGAACCTCTTGAGGTAGAGACTATAACTGCATGTGTTGAAATTCTATATGGTATCCTATCTTATATGTTGAGTGTTAAATTATTTTTAAAAGGTCGTGTGTAAAATGGAAACCTCTGGATTTTTGCGTTGATAAAAAATTGGTTTAATGGGTTGCATTACTCCACATTAAAATGAAGGTCATGGCCATGGTATGTATATTTAAATTTATGTTGTGTTGAGCTCCTTAAAAAAAGGTCATATGGTATGAAGAGTTGACTTGGTATGTTGCGTATGCATTGATTTTTTTTTTGGTGGTTGTGTTTGTTTTGAAGGTAGTTCTTTTCTATGTGCATTGATGTTGCTATGGCCATGAGTCAGTGCGTATGTGAATGCCTTTTCAGTCAGAAGTTCTTAGTGGCCGATAACATGTGTTAAATAGTTTTTTTAAAAGGTTGTATATGTGGGTTGATTTTTTTTAAGACATGATTGTGTGAAGACCATGAATGAGTTTTGGGCTCATCTTTATGATTTAATTTATATGGTAGTTCATGCATTATTGCATTTGAAGATATATGGTGTGATGACCTCTCTTTTCTTGAAGACCGTATATGGATTATTTCTTTAAGACCATAATTTATATGTTAAAGCCATACATTGAGTTCTCCTATTATGAAGTAGATATGTATGGTATAAATATATTATGAAGTACACAAGGTATGAATATATTATGAAATATGGTTCAAATGATATGGATTAAAAGTATGTGATGTTTAATATATAGTGTGAGTAGTAGCAAGAGTTGGACCATATTTTTTTACTTTTGAGTTGAGGTCTTTTTGGTACATAATGCACTCCTTAATCTCTTTTGTGTGAGTAGTTCTCACTAGAAAAGAGAACTGTCATGAGTGGTCCCGGATGATAAAACACACCTTGATTTTCAATGAACTTTGGAAAGGAATTTGTGAAGGAGAAGGAGACAATGCACCTGAAAAACCCACTTCAGACAAGGAGCTTGTCATTTGGGTAAACAAGAACAGTAAGGCTTATGCCTTGATTGCAGCATCAATAAATGAAGAGGTGAGTCATCATATTTCCCCATTTTCAAATGATTTTGAAGCTTTAAGGAAGTTGAAGGAATTGTATGACTCACACTCTAAACTTGAAGTTGTTCAATTGATAATTAAGTTGTTCAATCTTGAGTTGAAAAATGACAACCCTCTTGCCTTAGCATCAAAAGTAAGATCCATTATGCATGACATAAAATTCAATGGTGTTGAAATAGATATTCCTCTCATAGCTTATGTCAAGGCACTATATACCACTTATTCACATTATCTTGAGTCATTGCAAGCAAGTGGCAAACTTAAGGATATTTCCTTTGACTTCCTTGAGAAAACGTTTGTTGAAAGAGAGAAGGATTTTGGTAAGAAGATAACTCCTCAATCTTCTGAAGAAGTTGTGTGCCTTGCACAAAAAGAGAAGAATCATGTAGGAGATTATTCTAGAGGAATAGGTGGTAAAAGAGGAAGAGGAAGGAATAATTTTAGAGGCAGGGGGGCCAGACATTTCCAAGGAGAAAGGTATGATCTTCATTGCATATGATACAATAGAGATGGACATGATGCTTCCACATGTAAGTTTCCTTGGAATAGAATCGAGCAAGAAGAAATGAAGAAAAGGGTAAAACATATGGTCAAGGGAAAGGAAAAGCACCTGATTCTACTCATTATGTTGTGGCACATTACAACATTAGAGTAATTGAATAATTATTCAATGCTTCACTTACTTCATGGAAAGATGTTTGGTTGCTTGATTCAAGAGAAACTTTCCACATGACATTCAGAAGAGATTTATTTGAAGAATTCACTGACAATGTTGATGGAGATACTTTGTAGGAAAGTCAAAACTCAATCCATTAGGGCTTGGCACCATCAAGCTCAAATTGCCTGGTCTTCCAAACTTTCTTCTACATGATGTTTTATACCTCCCGGAGTTGAGGAGAAACTTATTTTCTTTGGTCCACATCTTCTAGTAAGGACACTCCATTCATATATTTGATGGCAAGGTTGAGGTCAGAAAAGCATCAGATCACTCACTTGTCATGACTGGGATAGAAGAAGAAATACTTCTGAAGCTACAAGGAACATATGCTCATACATGGAGCTTTTCATATAGTTCTCACTATGATGAAGCTACATTTCCATCAAGTCTTTTTATGGCATGCTAGATTTGGACACTTGAACTATGACATCCTTCGTTTGTTGAAAATGGTGTTACTGGTTTGCCTACAATTCCTAGGAAACTTAAGCAATGTGATGCTTGTATCTTAGGAAAGCACAAAAAACAACCTTTTCATGATTCTCATTCCAGAGCACATAGAAAAATTGAACTCATTCATTTTGATTTATGTGTCCCAATGCCTGTTCATTTTGCAAATGATAAATATATGATGACATTTATTGATGACTACACTAGAATGTGTTGGGTTTATTTATTGAAGAACAAATTTGAAGCTTTTGAAACATTAAAGAACATTCATGCATGGATTGAAAATGATGCACAATCTTATATTGGATTTATTCATACTGATAATGGAAAAGAATACACTTCAAATTAATTTGAAAACTATCTTCGCCAACATGGGATCAAACATCAAACAACCGTGCCTTATAATCCCCATTAGAACGAAGTAGCTGAAAGAATGAACAGGACAATATTAAATATGGTACATTCCATTATGTTTTTCAAGAATGTTAAACTGATGTTTTGGGCTGATGTAGTTCTATTTGTTGTGTATATAAAGAATAGGTGTCTGTCTCATGCTATCAAAAACAAGACTCCTTATGAAATGTGGTATGGTCACATTCCTTCGGTGAGGCATCTCTGGGTTTTTGGTTCCACCTGTTATGCCTTGATACCTAAGGAACAGAGAAACATACTCAGGGTAAGGAGTCACAAATGTATATTCTTGTGGTATTCAAATACCTCCAAGGCATATTGTCTCTATGATGAAGTGAATAAGAAGTTTATAATATCTAGAGATGTGATATTTCTTGAATATTCCAAGATTGACATTGTTGTTGAGTGGCAACTTGATCACTTGGATAGATTTGAACATGCAATGTATTTTCGAGAGTTTGATAATGAGATTCCACATCTTGAAGGGGATATCCCTATATTGGATCAATCTGTGGAATCCTCTTCTGAAGCACTCTCTCCCACATGAAGCTCCAACCACTGATGACACTTTAAGTGATGTGATTGATAGAATTTGGGAGACTAAATCTTGATTCAACCCCATCTCAGTCAACTAATCAGCCTGGGCCATCTCATAAAGGTCCTCCAAAATGGCTGACAAAGACACTTGAAAGTGTTCGTCTTGATGAGGTTGGAAAGGCAGGAACAAGAATATCAACCAGATAGAATAGAGGTGATGTAGACAATCTTGATTCACCTATTGATATGGATGTTTCTTATTATTTTGAACTAAATTTGTCTACAAATTTCAAACCAAATTCCTTCAAAGAAGTTGCTTCTCATGATGAATGGAAAGAAGCGATGCATAAAGAATATGAATCTTTGATAAATAATGGAACTTGGAAGCTGGTTGATCCTCCATTGGGAACCAAACCAATAGGATGCAAGTGGGTCTTCAAGAAAAAGTATAAATCGGATGGCTCACTTGACAAGCACAAAGGCAGGCTTGTCACAAAAGGTTTTTCACAAAAGGAAGGGGTCAACTATGAGGAGACTTCCCCCCCATAGAAAAATGGGCTACCATCCAAACACTCTTTTCCTTGGCAACTAAGAACGGCTAGAAAGTCCATCAAATGGATGTAAAAATTGCTTTCTTGAATGGAGATTTGAAAGAGAATGTTTTTATGTCCCAACTAGAAGGATTTGTTGTGAAGGGTCAGGAACACAAAGTATGTAAGCTTTTAAAATCCTTGTATGGCCTCAAGCAAGCACCACGAGTCTAGTATGAGAAATTGATTGAGCATCTTCTGAAACTCAATTTCAAACATTATGATCTTGATGATGCAACTTGTTTGTCAAGAAAGTTGGAAAAATAGTTGTATATCTTGTGGTGTATGTAGATGATCTTTTGATGATAGGGAACAATGAGAACTACATTGCATCCATAAAGAAGGAACTGAGGAAAAAATTTAAATGACAGATTTGGGCTATGTTCACTACTATCTTGGTATTTAAGTAACCCAACATCTGAAGTTTATATTCCTTTGTCAGAAGAAGTACATTGGATATTTGTTGAATAGGTTTGGCATGGTTGAGTGCAATCCTTTAACTACGCCAATGGAACATAATTTAAAGCTCACATTGACTGAAGGAAAAGAATTTGAGGATGCAACTGGGGTATCTACTTCAGGTTATGTTATGAGTCTTAGATTAGGAGCTATCTCCTAAAGTTCACGCAAATAATCAGTTCTAGTAGATTCCACAACTGAGGCAGAATATGTGGTAGCAGTTGAAGCAACGAAGGAAATTGTGTGGCTCAAGAAAATTCTGGAAGATTTGCAAGAGAAATAAGTGCATTCAACTCCTCTTTTGATTGACAACACTTCTGCAATAAATTTGGCTAAGAACCCAAAGTTCCATGATCAAACGAAGCACATCAATACAAAATACCATCTAATTCGACATCATGTTGAGGCCAAAACAATCCACCTACGACATTGTTCCACAAATGAGTATATTTCAAACATCTTCACCAAAGTACTTGGAAGGGAAATTTAGTTTGAAATATTCAGAATGATGCTTGGACTCACTAACATCCCTTCAAACTAAGGGGAACATTTTTGGGATTATATAAATCCATGTAAATATTGTAAATATCAAAATAAATGGAATTGGAAGACGAAGAGACATTGGGATATGAAACTTAATAGTCTCTATCTCCATGTATATATTCATGTTCTATCTTAATGCAAAACAAAATCACATTTGTGGAGTTACTCCTGGCTTGACAATATTAATATTATTAAATTTAATAATTTTGGATTAATATAATATTAAATTTGTTATACTATAATATATAGTAATATATCATGATATATGTTAACTTTATATATATATGGGAGGGAAGAACAAAGACATGGAGTGATAGAGGTTTAGAGATAGAGGGAGTAGGAGAAAGGGAGAGAGAGGGAGGTAGGATAGAAAGGGAGAGAGAAGACAAGAGAGAGGACTTGAGAGATAGGAGGAGAGAAGGAGGGAAAGAGAGGGACAGAAGGGGAGATAGAGAGATGGAGTTGGAAGGGAAGAGAGGGAGGGGAGAAGTGGAGAGATAGAGATAGAGAGAGTTAAAAGGAAGAGATGGAGGGAGAATGTGTATGTTTTAGGGTGAGATATAGACAGAAAGAAGGAGAGATGGAGAAGGGAGAGAATGAGAGAGGGAGGGAGATAGTGACAGAGAGAGAGAGAGAGAGAGAGAGAGAGAGAGAGAGAGAGAGAGAGATGGAGGTGTGAGAGAAATGGAGAGAGAGGAAGAAAGAGAGAAAGGACGTGAGAGAGAGAAGAAGAGAGGGAGAGAGAGGGGGAGGTAAGAAGAAAGAGACAAAGAGAGAAAGGTGGAGAGAGAGGGAGTGATAAGGGAGATGGAAATAAAGGGAGAGAGGAGAGAAAGTGGGAAGACAGATAGAAGGGGGGGAGAGGGAGAGTGAGAGGTAGATAGATATGGAGAAAGAATGTGTATCTTTTGGGGGTGATATAGAGAGACAAAAGAGAGACAAAGGGAGATAGAAATATAGATGGAAGATGAAAAGAGGGAAGAAGAGAGGGAGAGAGATAAATATGGAGAGAGTATGTGTGTGTGTGTTTAGGGTGGTGATATAGAGAGACAAAGAGATGGAGGTATATATCTATAAATATAGATGGAGGGGGAGAGAGGGAAGAAAATTTGTTGCACTAGATGCATTGATTTTAGTGTAGATGGTTATTTTTACTTCTATTTGATTTTTTGCATTGAAGGAGATAAATTGAAGGAGGGGGGAGAGGAGGAGAGGAGTGAGAGAGGGAGAGAAGGGTAATAGAGAAAGAGGGAGACACAAATATGGAGTGGAGAGGGAGGGGAGAGAGAGAGAAGGAGAGGGGGAGGGAGATAGTGACAGGGTTGGATGGCAGAGAGAGAGAGAGTTGGGGGGGGGGAGGGAGGTAGGAGAGAAAGTGAGAGAAAGGAAGGACGAGAGAGAGGACTTAAGAGAGAGGAGGAGAGAGGGAGGGACAAAGAGATTGAGTTGGAAGAGGAGAGAGGGAGGGAAGAAGAAAGGCATAGAGAGAGAAAAGTGGAGAGAGAGAGGGAGTGACAAGGGAGAGATAGAGAGAGTGTTTATGTTTGAGGGTGAGATAGAAAGACAAGTAAAGAGAGATTAAGGGAGATATAAATATAGATGGAGGTGGGGGAGAGGGAAGAATGTTTCTTGCACTAGATGCATTGATTTCAGTGTAGATGGTGATTTCTAATCCTATTTAATTTCTTGCACTAGATGCATTGATTTCAGTGTAGATGTTAATTTCTAATTATATTTGATTGCTTACACTATATGCATTGATTTCACTGTAGATGTTAATTTCTAATCCTATTTGATTGTTTGCACTTGATGCATTTATTTTAGTGTAGATGTTTTCTAATTCTATTTGATTGATTTCACTAGATGCATTGATTTTAGTGTAGATGTTGATTTATAATTATATTTTATTACTTGCACTAGATGCATTGATTTCAGTGTAGATCTTGATTTCTAATTATATTTGATTTCTTGCACTAGATGCATTTATTTTAGTGTAGATGTTTATTTCTAATCATAGTTTATTTCTTGTATTAGATGCATTTGTTTTAGTGTAGATGTTTTCTTCTAATCCTATTTGATTGATTGCATTAGATGTATTGATTTCAATGTAGATATTGATTTCTGATTTGATGTAACTGGATGTATGATGGTACATTGATTTTAAAGTGATTGGATTAACAATGTGCATTAATTTCAATGTAAGCACAAAAAAATTATTGACAATGTGTATTATTTTTTTGTTATAGTAATACAACCTATTAATATTGAAGAGCAAGAGAGAGAAGTTAAGATGTTTGCTACAATAGCTTGAGTTAAATATTTGAATGGTTCACGATATCAATGACCCTTTTCATACAATCAATAGGAAAAGATGGCAAAACTAATAGGGGTGACAATAAGAATAGTAAAAGAAAATAGTTTGAGATTGGTTGAAATGAAGACTATTGTAATGTGCATTAATTTCAATGTAAGCACAAAAACATTATTGACATTGTGTTTTATTTTTTTGTTATAGTAATTCAATCTATTAATATTGAAGAGCAAGAGAGAGAAGTTATGATGTTTACTACAATAGCTCGAGTTAAATATTTGAATGGTTCACAATATCAATTACCCTTTTCATATAATCAATATGAAAAGATGGAAAAACTAACAGGGGTGACAATAAGAATAGAAAAAGAAAATAGTTTGAGATTGGTCACAATGAAGACTATTTGTAATTGACTACATTCTTATTATTCACATTTTCTACCATTCAACACTATTACATTGTTACTTTGCATTCAAAAATTTTATTTCATCATTAAAGTAATTAACAATATCCATCTCAACAAACTAAAGTAACTAAGAAAAATTAAAATTAAAACTACTCTTCAAGATATATTTAGTAATGCTTGGAGGGACACTATTAAGAATTAATTAGTTGTCAAAAGTTATGATACCTAAAATTAAATGAAATAGATGTGCAGTGTCAATACTCCTCCAAACTATTGACAAGATTGTCTCCCTTCTTCATCACCAACTAATTACTAATAGGAAATTACATACACATATATAAATTTAACACAACAATTGTAACATTTACAAACATTGCCATCCAAATCCAAACACATAAACACACAAACCACTTAGAGCATCCAAACACAAGCGTACAAACCATTCAAGGAAAGAAAAATAGGCTAAATTAAAGAAGAGAATGATATGGTCATGTCAAGCAAAGAAAACATAATGTAAATTTCAAAGTATGAAGTTTATCTCAAACATATGCATAATAATGATAATCTAAAAATGTGACATTATTTCCCTTAGTTGGAACTAGCCTAGATCCATCTAACTCCATATCTATCATGTGCCGAGAGGGATCAAATCCTTGAGGTGAAAACCTTTCCTCAAATTATACACTCCAAAAAGAAGGTTTGCACCTCGAGGGATTTGATCCCTCTCGAAGCATGATAGATCTGGAGTTAGATGGATCTAGGTTGGTTGTAAACTATTTCACAATTAATAGCTAGTCTACTTTATCCACCATGTATGTTAATTAGAAATTGCTATTATTATTTCTTTAAGGTTCATGCTTACTTATAAATCTATTATAACATTCTTTGAATAATTCATTTAAGGTATAAATTTCATTAAAGCTTATTTCACTTGTTCTATAAGGGTTTTATTTGGGTATCCCTTTCATATTTCATCCGTCCAAAATATAACCTTCACACAACGTAAGATGGAAGTTAGGCCAACAATCTGGATGGAACTCTTACCCAAAATCATGTGAAGCCTAATTGGGGCATTATACCAAAGAGATTTCCTTAAGATTGTAAGTAATGCATTCAGCTTTGTCAACAATATGTTATTGTGTATCCATCACCATGTGGGCCAAATTCTACTTACCACATGGAACTTTGGTTACTTTCTCTATCTTTCTTAAAAATGACATAAATTTCACATTGGAAGTCCAATTTCAATGTCATTTTTTTAAACTACCTAGTTTTTCAAGAGCTTTTCATCTAGTATTTTAATATGGCTAGTCCATATCCATATTATATATATATTTAATATGGCTAGTCCAAGTGATATTTTGCTAGTCCAACTACTTATCACATAATTTGTATATGGATGACATACTATGAAGTAAAGGAGAAGGACTATACTAGAATACCTTGAGAAATAAAGAAAACTTTACTAACGCTACTCACATAGTCAAATGGGATAATAAGAATGATGAAGCATGTGGATTAATTTGAATTTCCGTCTCACTTGATTTAAATTTTAATCGAAGAAATTGATGAACCAATTTAAAGCTTGGAATAGGTTCGAAAAGTTGTTTGTAAACACAAAGATATTTTATCCCACTAGCATGAAAATCAAGTAATTTCTTTAAACCCCAATGATTTATATTGGATTGAAAATTATTATGTCAATATGCATGCCTATTCCAATATTTTGGAATAGGGATTCCATAATTTTAATTTGATTATCAATCATTATTAGGTGGATGGTAGAGATTTAACCTCAATATTCATAGTGGTATACATAAATCAAAGGTTGAGATTTATTTCTAAAGTAGTTATGCCATTTTTTCTTTTTTAATTAATAACATATAAACAAGTGTCATATGAAGTGAATTATAGTTTTTTTGGACATGTGGTATTTAGAAGGGGGCGATAGCAAAAGATTTGAACCTAAGACTTCCGGTTTGGTGAGACTTCATTTCGACTTCATTTCCATGGCCAATTGAGCTACCACAAGCAAACATAATAATTATTTTTATTATTTAGTAACAATTTAAAATAAAGTTATAATTTAATTTGTTTTTATGTTTGTTAGATTTTTTTTTTGATAAATTTAACAATCTCATATGTATCATGTAGTAAGTGTATGATATTTATTATTATTCATGTCTATAGGTGTTTACCAACCATTTAATTTATATGGTTGCACTAGCTTATTTAAGTTCAAAACACTTAGGCTTTTTCTTGAAGACTATGAGTCAAAAAGGAAAGATAATCGATGTTTATATGATATTCATATATAGGCTATCTTGCTAGGTTTAGTAGTTCATATTAGGTTCTTCTTACAAGAAACTTCTCTCGAGTCTTTTCTTAATTCTCTAATTATAGAGAATACTAAACTCTTGCATATTGGTCTGATCATCACCATGGCTTCATCTTGGGTTAGAAGACTCCTTGGAGTAATTCTTGCATGTTGTAACTTAGTTGAATTAGGGTCTTCATACTTTGCCTCGGTAGGGTTTTGGATAGCTAGTGGACTTCCACTAATATAGGTAAGGTTTTGGATAGCTAGTGAACTTCCACTAATATTTTATAGCAAGTTATGTATGTATATGTGCTCCAAAACTTTGTGTTTTTCAAATTTATGTTTCATCTATTTGTATTCTTTATGTATTGTTGTTTATAATTATATATATCTTAATAATTAAATATAAATAAAAATTTTTTTTTTGAATCATATAATATCATCATTGAAGATTGTTTCATATACTATTGTTTTACTTTTTTAACAATATATCTAACTTGTTTGGTATCTTTTCTCCTCAAATTACCTTAAAAAAAATTAAGTTGTTGAAATATTAAATACTATATTATTGTTATTATTATACTCTATTTCACAATAATTCTAAAATAAAAAATTTACAACATTAATATTTATAAATATTTAATCAAAAATATAAATTTTTGTTTTATATTAACATTTAAAAAATACATAATTTTTTGTATTATTTATTTTTTAACTATTTCCATATTGCGATTTTCTCAAAAAATATCACAAAATCAATGAAACATCGACCTTACTCTTAAATGTAATAAAATCTGAAGCATTATAAATAATGAAATCAAGAGAAAACAAAAACTCACGCAATTCAATTCTATAATAATATATTTCAATAATCTCATATAACCTTTCATATTTAAAGACTAGTCGGTGTTCCTGATGGCTAAAGAGTTGGATATTAGAATTATAAATAGATATATTTGATTGGGCCGTCCCTTTGACTTTGTAGGTTAATATCGTTTTCTACGTTCATAAAATAAGATTTTCTGAAAAAGAAATATAAAAGAAGCCAAGTGGTACTTAAATTATATCATTTGGATAAGAGTTTCCCTTATACTTATTCAGATTTCAGAGATAGATACATTATAATTTAAAATTATGGACAGTAATAAACATTGAAATAGTCAAAATTAATGGGTTTGGCCATTATTAATAATACTCATCGACATTAACATCACATTTGGAAAGAGACGCCAATAGACGACTAGATTCAGTACAGCCAGTTACATAAACATTTCCACCCACTTTCTTAGAGCCCTCCACACGCACGTTATGCAACTAATACACATGATTTCCATTTGGAACGAGCAAATTTCAGTTAGGAATTATGTAGGCATAAGCATAGTTTGAAAAATAATAGGTTTAAAAAACAATAGATATTTCATAAGATTATGAAAAAATTTGGTGGAAATTTTTTAAAATCTGAATTATAGTTGTTAAATTTCAAGATTTTGAATGTTTTAAAAAATTTTGATGACGCTGAAACTATTTTCATCATCAAAAAACGATTCAAACACACTAATATTTTATTTTTTCAAAAAAAAATTGCCAAATTCTAATAATAAAGAAACTATCTCTAAAATTTTGATGTTTGAAATCTATTTGTAAAAAATCCTACCCATATATCCAAACAAAACGAATTTTATAGTATAAATAAATAACGCCATCATCAATTCGAAGGTAACAGCTTCCATTCCATATTACGATAGCTTTATTTTACTTAGATGAGAAGAAAAAGAAATAAAGTAAGGGAAAAATAAGCCACCACATAAAAGCCACCAATGGGGGCGCTGCGAACCCATGGAAAATGGGCGGTGCTATGCTGCTTTCTCCTATTTTTATATTTCATATTATTGTGTTTGAATATTTAGATTGATGTACTTCTGGGTAAACATTGTACAACATGAGGATTTTTTGAATATCAATGGGATTTAAATCACGTAATCAAATAGCCCTGTGTCTTGCGGGAACACGCAACGAGTTAAATTATTAATGTTTTTCTCTTCCTTAAACATCACTATCTTCTAACCATGAGTATTTACTTCGAGATTTTAGTTAGCGTTGTTTTCTAACTATTCTATATTTGGGTTGGGGTTTTTAGTTAGGCATATAGTCGCAGAAAGAATTATTAATGTTTTTCTCTTCCTTGCTGCTTTTGCATATACATGACATCACTATCTTCTAACCTTGAGTATTTACTTCAAGATTTTTATTTGTCTTTTCTTTTTATTTCCTAATGGTGTTTTCTAACCATTATAGTGTAATATTTTGCCTTATTATATTCTGATTTTTTTCTAAAAAATTTCTGAGTTTTGGGTGTGAGCTATGTTAGTTTGCATTCCACTGTAGGTATTCTATAAGACTGGTTTCATGAGCAATACGTTCAACATACAGGCACCATCCAACATTCAAGAAAGCAATTATACATTCATCATATGTGTTCAGAAAATTCACAACATCACTGATATATAATAAGGCAGTCCACAGAATAAATTATTTTTAGGGAAATCTGAACATACAGTGAGGGAATTAGTAATATAGAATCTGATATTTGAAGACAGTCATCAATAGAGATAGCCAACAATTATAACCCATCTGAAATGACAACTCCCAGCTTAGTTGAGAAATACACTGCCTAGAATTGGAGGCACAGGTCCATACTAGTTGACAGCCATTGTTTAGCACCCACTACTTCTAATCTAAACTGAGATTATACACATGCCCTTATAGCAACTACCAGAAGCGATAGAATGACCTAGTTCTATCTTTGATAATTTGGAATCACCCCTGCATTGAAGTAGCTACCCTCCAAATCACCCGAACAACTACAGTCTTATTCACTGACTATTCAAACCAGCAAAGAATTATTTGTTGGAAAGGAAAAGAAGCTGAAACACAAATTCACACACAAAACGAGTTGCAGCTCTTCTATTGATCACATAAAACTTGATAATAACAATGAACCCAGTGAAGGGTATTTAACCTTTTCGAACTAGCGACTCGCCTAAAATATCTTGACATGCAATCAAACAACTTGACATGCAACCACACACTATAAGTCCGACTATGAATTATCTTGACTAGACTCAACACTCAGTTAACTGACTCTCTAACATTAGCCAACTCCTCATGCAGAAGTAATTAGCTTATTTTAACACTCCCCCTTATAATTACGACTACTGAACTAATACTGAGTCATAAGAAGTCAAACATGTGTGCTGGTCTATGTCTCAACTATTCTTACAACACCCAAGTTTCTTCTATCAAACTCAAACACATCTTTTGCTAATGACTTAGTAAATATATTAGCCAATTGATCACTATATTTACAAGGCTTCAAGTGAACTTCTCCATTGCTCACAAGTTCTCTAATAAAGTGATATCTAGTATCAATATGCTTGCTCTTTTGATGAAACACACTATTCTTGGATAGTGCAATCGCTGAGGTGTTGTCATAGTATATTGTTTTCGATCCTTGTTTATGCTTGATTCCATCAAATACTCTTCTTAACCAGACTGCTTGACATGCTGCCAATGTTGCTACTACATATTCTACTTCTGCTGATGAAAGTGCCACAATGGGTTGCTTCTTAGATGCCCATGAAATCACACCTGAACCAAGATGGAACACAAAACCAGAAGTACTCTTCCTATCATTCAAACTTCTTGCAACCTGGTTTAGAGCACTTCCTGTAAACACAATTGCTGATCCAGAGGCCCTTTTCCTAACCTTTTTTAGTAGATGGGAGAAGAAGGAGGACCCATGGCATATCCTATCAGAATATGAAATCTTGAAAAGAGGCCCACAAGAAACTGTCCAAGACTACTGTGCCAGATTTAATAATGTGTACAATGCTATTCCTCATCACCTTAGACCTCCACCTGACTTGGCCTTGATCAAATTTCCCGATGGATTTGATTCTGACATGGCATATCAGCTAAGGGAAAGATCTCCTCCATGTTTAGAAGACATGCAGAGCATAGCTGTTAGTGTAGAGGCCAATCTGATCTCTAAACGAGCTCGAGATAGAGCTGAAAGAAGGACTCCATTCAAAGAAGAACCTTCTGCATTCGAGAAAAAACTAGATGAAATCATCAAAGGGATGGATAGATTGGGTGATAGAGTAGAAACCACTGAAAGGAAATATTCTTGGGAAGGTCAACCAAGTAAGACCACAAGAAATCCAAAATTTAGGAAAAATCAAAATCCTAATACTGGGAAGGCTGGTCCTAACCAAAAAATTAGACCTCCATTCCAGGGAAACTATGTTGAAGTTGCAACCTCTAGTGAGCCAATAGAGGATACTTAGATTAATTTGATGGGTCTGAGCAATGAACAACAAATCTGTTTAACCCAGGATGACCAAGAAGCTCATAGTTTCAATCAATTTCAAACCAAATATGGAGAATAATTTGATTTTAGAGAGGGATATGATGCAGCTGTCTATGAGGTTCAAAAACAATACAAATTGAGAGGCAGAACAATAGATGTTCCTGAACCCAACAAGCAGAAAGATACCAAACAGCCTAAAAAAGCAAAGGATAAAACTTCCCCTATAGAACTCCCTGCTAGAAAAGACCTCAACCCAAAAGAGCCCATGGTTGAGGACATATCAGACTTGCAGCCATCAACCTCCTTTCCTTCAAAAGAAAATGCAAAGGGATCTCTTGAGATTAATTTTAAAACAGATTTAGTTCATAACAACACTCTTGATAGAGAGAAAACCATTGAAAACACAGCAGAAAAAGAAAATCTTGCTGCCCGGAATGCAAAAATTCAAGTGGTGTTATAGACATTTTTGGGCACTACAACCCCAATAATATATGTCCATAAACCAAGGGCTCCTAAGTCCCTAAAAGTGTTTTTCTATCCCCTAAAAGAACAAGGTTAGCTGATTACATCATCTCCCAGAAGTTCTCCATGAAAAACTACTCAGGACTGGTCAATATTGGACCATCTCACCTGCTCCATGGTCAAAGTGTGATGCATCCCACCTAAATGTACACAAGGGGTGCGATGCATACTAAAAATCCCTTCTATGGGGTGTGATGGGCAGCAATGGACAAATGGCAGAGGCAGTATGCAAGGTGGAAGATCATGGAATCTTCCAGAAACTTCTCCTGTGACACTTGCCTCTCTGAATTCGCCCAAGGATTAGTAAGAGATCATCATTCTCCAAGTGGAATCAAGAACCATTAGAGGGAGGACACTAATCAAATCCCAGAAGCTGACTCACCCCCGGTGCAAACATCTATATATGGATCCCTCATCCCAGAGATCCAGAGGCTGCAATTTTGTATCTTGTAAGGAAGTGCTGTTGGTTTCTTGTTGCAACATCATAGCGTTTGGTGATCTAAGATTTTCATGAGGTGGAGAAGGGCTTCTTGCTAAGAGGATGATGTTGGGTCAGAACAATTGGTTGTAATCCTCTTTTCTCTATCTTGATATTAATAAAGCTATTCAATTTTTCCTCCACATTCTTGTATGTTTGATGATATATGCTTGTGTGTGGTCAATATACATCTGGTCCTATATTGTTTATGCTAGTAGATCTCTGTTCTTGGATAGTGTTATGCTACTTTGATTCCACAGGTGCTCTTTGAAGCTGGGCTGACGAGGAAGCAAGTGGCAAAGATCTATCAGAAGGGAGAGGAATCAAGCGAGGAACCAAGCGCAGGATTGTAGTTGGTGTCCTTATTCCCCTCTTATCTATTTATCATAAAGGAAAACAAAAGTAGTTTTAGTTTGTTTGTTTCTAAGATAGCTACCAGTCTTAGTGGGACTAGTAGCTCTGCATAGACACTAGATTTCCCGATAACAAAATGGCGAATCCACTAGGGAGTGAATAGTTTTTTTACTTCTCTATATTTCTTAGTTTCATAAACTTACAGACGGAGCCTGAAGTCAAGTCAGCTAGCCTTCGAACTGCATTTGCTATGCAGGCGCAAAGTAGATCAATGCTGCTTCAGTCTATCTCTAGGTTTTGTTTACGAACTGAACAACTAATTTGTAAACATCCTAATTGCCCTTGTGGTGGCCCTAGTAACCTCCTTAGATCTACCCCTATGATTTTTTTACTGGTAATCACTTACTCGGCCTAAATCCTTGAACTGTGTTACAAACTGTGACCAAGAACTAGTTTAAAAGTCTCGCACTGTACCATCGCACCCTCTCTTCAAGGATCTCAGTATGCATCGCACTTCCTGTGTGCAGTATGTGGGATGCATACTGGAATCCCTGTGTAACAGGTGCACTGATCAGAAAAGGCTAATTTTGCCTCCAAACTTTGGTTTTTCTTCATTCTTTTCAGCTCTATTCAGGATTTTTGTTGTCTGTAGTTAGTATACCTCTGTTGGAAACCCCCTTCCTTGCCATTATTCCACCTCTATTGTGCAAATAACTGTAAATGTTTTTATGTATTGTGAGCCATTTTCATTTCTCCTTTACAAAGAAGTAGCGTAATTTAACTGTCGTTTCTTCATTTGAAAGTGTCGCAAGTGTCGTTTTCAGTCATAGAAGAGAATCCAATTGTTCTTGATAGTTGATTACACTGTTACTCTTGTATTTGATTTGAATTCGTAGTTTTTCAAGTGTCGAAAGCAAGTTTTCAATTCCAAATCGCAAGGTCTCATCATTGTCTTGAAAAGAAACTTGTTAGTAATGTCGCTTTGAAAAGTAATTTAGATTTGTGCTTAGCTTTCTTTTTATCATTCACACATTAAGAAGGCTGAAAACAAATACATGCATGTGCATTTGCATTTAGACTGCTTTTTGGTTTGATTTAGGACAATGCATATAGTGTGTGCTCTCTGCTCTATGTTGAAAGAAAATCATCTCTCTTTCTTTAGTTGCTAGGATTTTCATTGCAAAAAGAAGATTAAACGATTGTTTATCATCTTAGATTGCATTTTAGGAATTATATAGCTACATCACGCGGTGAACCTAAAAGGAAAATTTCTTAAGCAAGATCAACTGTAAAATAAATTTAATGAATCTAAAAACGCTTTGGAACCTAACGCACAACATTTAGAAGTCTAGGCTAATTATGTGTTCCGGCGTCGTAAAACTTGGTAACTGTTGTTTTCACTGTTGGTTTGGTGATTCCTCCACTTTGAGATGACAAGCACCGATACGGACTTGTGCTCCCACTTACCGTCGAGTATATTTTGGGAGACCAAAATATGTTATATCCTTTATCCATAGGAAGCCATGTTTGCCACCCTATCGATCGCAATGCACTGAACACAACATTCGGGAAGATTGACTGCCGTACCGTAAAAAGTATTCTGCAGTTTTGCGATTGGTTTGGTAATCCCTATGTCTAGATTTCTAGAGCAGTCCCTTTCGATCCTTTTTAGACTCCTTAAAGGAAAAGGTCCATCTGAGCACTCGTCACTTCAGGCTCATTAAAAATCGAAGGCGACTAGAGTCATCTTTTGTTTTCTCAACTCTTAAAAATTGAAAAAACAAGTTGTGTCAAAGCGTCTAAAATTTATTTTAATCAGAATAAATATCACCATTCCTATGTTGGTCTTAGGTTGAGAAAAATGGAGTCCACCAACCAAGGGGTTCCCCTTAGGGGAAATCCTAGTCCTTTCTCCTCTTGGGGAGATGTTGGTGCGCCTCATATGGCCACATTGTCGCTCCCAGGATTGACGATTGGTTTGCTCGTATGGCTCTTCTCAACCTCTGTCGTTCAGAATACCGTAATTCCTGAGCAATCAAGTTAGCAACCAAATGATACCAGAGTCACCCCCCAACCTTCTACTTCGTCCAATTCTCCTCCTCCTTCCTCTTCACTTGATGAAGTTGGTAAAGCCAGAAATCAAGTCACTGAGAAGAAGAAGGAGAAGAAGAAGAAAGAAAAGAAGAAGAAGGAGCCAAAGGCGAAAAGGGGAAACCAGGAATCATCTAGCGAAAATCCACACACTGCACCATCAAGGCTTAAATCGCCATGTGTCATTTGCAAAGGAGACCACTATCATCAAGATTTTCCTTGCATCCCTCGAATCTTAAGGGACTGGTCTCCTCATTTGCACAATCCAGGGTCGTCAACCTCTTACGATCATGTTGAAAATACACCGTCAACTAGTAAAAATGAAGTCTCTAGACAGAAAAGGAATTGAAAATTTCCTTGTAAACTATGTGAAGGTGATCATGCCGTCCACCATTGTCGCTTCCTAGACAAGGCTAAAATAGTTTTGGACGACCATCTGGTTTCACCGTTACGGCTTCCTCCTGGATATAAGAAGCTTTTACCAAGTCCGTCACTAGTTGAAAATCTGGCTGACACGCCATTGTGGTTGGCTAAAGTGTCTATCATTGAAGATGAACCCTCTGAATCCATACCCGACGAAATTCAAAAGGTCGAGATGGAGGTTGACCCAGTCTTGCCTTCAGAAGGTCCATCTTTGGATGATATAATCACCGAGGAAAATAAGAACGACACCATTCAAATTCTCTTCGTAAACACAGACTCTGATGAACATAGGGGCAATCTACCCATTCCTTTACCGCAGGAAGGAAGTTCATTAGAGTCATATCTAGCCGTCTATTCTGTCCCACCTCCAAGCAACCTAGTTGTTTCCTTCGACAGGAATCTACTAGGCAGACCTCGTTTACCATCTTGTGTACCATTTCGAATCATTGTACAAGCATACAAAATGGTCATGGATGGTATCATCATAGATGAAGGGGCATCTATGAGTACCCTTTCCTCAATAGCTTGGGAAGCACTTGGTTCGCCATTCACATGAATGTAATGGTAGTCCAAGGATCCCTGGAATATAATCTACTCCTTGGGCATGGCTATATTTATAGAATGGGAGCCATTGTCTCCTCACTCTTTAGAGTAATGTGTTTTCCGCATGAAGGCAGAGTGGTCAAGCTCGTAGACCAGCTATCGTTTCCCGGCTCACACATCGCTAATAGTCAGATACCATCCCTGAATGGTCTTTTCACGCAAGGAATGTCTCATCAATCCCCAGTCCATCCACCTGATGAGTGTGAGTGATTCGGGAGGACAGGACTGACACCCAGGGGGCACGCACCCTGGTCTGTTTCGGCAGGAAAATATTGGGTATAGGGTAGGTTTTCGTGAAGGATATATGACTAGTTTATGAGTTTAGACTGGAATAAGATTCCTCCATCAAAGTTATATGAGTGGGGGCAGTTTCCACCACTCACCTTTGTCTATTTCGGTAGACATCGTCGAGGAAGTGTTTTATCTGAAGTATGGATAGAACAATCTTTGGTAACCTAGAAATTTTTCGCTATACCTGGGGGCATGCAAACCTTTTAGCATGCAAGCAAAGAGCGACCATTTATTTTTAAAATTTATAAGTCCTCTAACCCTTTAAACTCATAGGATTTGTCGTTTCCTAACTTGCATAAAGAAAGGATGCGGGGAAAAGATTTGAAAAAATGCCATCTTAGATGAGACATCCTTATTATACGACTGGATCGAGCAGTTTTTATGTGGAGCTCAAGCTCGTTAAAAATTAAACATAAGCAATATGCAAATGTTTCCCCCCAGAGTTTAAGCTCATTAAAAAATTAACCAATTTCCAGCAAATAACCATCATGAATGCATTATCATTAGCCTCTGAAGCCTTGTTCGTGTTCTCATCATCACTTCCACTCTATTTTGGCTGATCATTCACCTCCATTTGATTGTTTACCCCTTTTGAGGAACAGCTGCAAAGAGTGATCCTATTAGCCATCCTTGTAACACTGTCGTGATTGGAAAATTCCAAACCTTACCTGGAATTAGTTGATACCCGAATTTATCACTCATTCCTCAAAAAATGAGTCTCCTTTAAGCCCTTTTTATTTGACTCATAAAATATGAAAAGATTGCTGAGCAATTGGCCTCTCCAACTTGTTAAGATGATCGGAAGTGCTATCCCTCCTCTAGATTTTAATCTTTTTGGACTTGAGGGATTATTACACAAAAAGATTGAGCACTTGTCTTGTTCGGCTCGTTAAAATTACCAAAAATTCATCCCTTTCATATTGCTTTATACTTTTTCAGACCTTAGGGATTATATGACGAAAAAGGGATTATTGGAGTTTCCTTTACGTCCCTTTCAGACTCTCTCAAATTAAAAAGGACCGAGTTATCTTTGTCGTTAAACTCGTTAAAACCTAATAGCGACAAACTTGTCCATACAGACAAGAACGAGTTTCACTATCGCTAGGCTCATTAAAACATAGCAATGGGTTTGCCCAAAGGGAAAATTATAGAACAAGCATATGTTATCCTCCTCAAGCTTGACAAAAATAAAGAGGTACTAGTCAGCAATGACTAGGGAAAAATTGGGAAGAAAACTTGAAGAAACTTTATTGGTAGCAAGTCGCTCTTGAACATGACACTTTCACTCCGCATCCGAGTTGGTTTGGGTTGTTTCGTTCACCAGTCACATCACCATTAGTCCATCACACCATCCACATTTAGGGTTAACGCTACCAATCCATCATGTCAGTGTCACTGGTATGTTCAAGAGAAGTCGCTCAGAGAATTCACCTGTGTTTCATCCGTTGCAATACATTCACGCTCCATTCTTTCATGACCGCCACCCCAAAACTTATATCATCATATCATTTTCACCTCCATTAAAATCATTTGCTATGTTCTGTGTCGTAGATGTGGGATTCATTAAGGCCCTCTTATGACGGATCACTTCTTGTTGACATCAGCTCATTATCCAAGAAGTTGATCTAGGGAGAACCCTTTCAGTACTTTGAAGCTTGCATGCCTCAATGGCAAGTTTCTCACTTCTGGCGACAGACTTACATTGTTGGCCTTCGACCAAAAGATTTTGCATGGTGTCCGTCGCCAAGTCCCTTTTCACACCATACGAATTGTATTGTAGTACCTTGAGGGTCATCATCATTATCGGTGATTCCTCTCGCGCTCGTTAACAACTTACATCACTGGCTGGTAATCAGGTGATGTCTTTCCGTGTTCGACTCCAGAACATCTCTCACATGGATCGACTTGTACTTTGAGTGAAGATAAAATGAGATTGAAGACCCCGAATCTAGTTTCATCCATCTGGGCTATGATATATATTCAGGGAATTAAAGACATAAAATGTACATCATTGCTGCACAGATAATCATCCAACCTAAGGGATGATGGCTCTACCAGAATCATCATTCTACACACAGACGATTGTCTGTCGTATGTACATAAAAATGAATTTATAAAGCTAAGCATGGGAATGCCTAACTCAGCCACGCCATGAAAAATATTATGAAGATAATGTATTGTATTGTATCTTATTACAAGTCGCCTTTCAGCTCGAAAAACTTCGAATCCTCATGATAAATCATTTCACCCGACATCAAAAGATTAATGACCTCATGCTTTAGGGGGCAACTGTTATAGACATTTTTGGGCACTAAAACCCAATCATATATGTCCATAAACCAAGGGCTCCTAAGTCACTAAAAGTTTTGTTCTATCCCCTAAAAGAACAAGGTCAGTTGATTACATCATCTCCCAGAAGTTCTCCATGAAAAACTACTCAGAACTGGTCAAAACTGGACCATGTCACCTGCTCCATGGTTAAAGTGAGATGCATCCCACCTAAATGCTCATAGGGGGTGTGATGCATACTGAAAATCCCTTCTATGGGTTGCGATGGGCGGGAATGAACAAATGGCAGAGGCAGTATGCGAGGTGGAAGATCATGGAATCTTCTAGAAACTTCTCTTGTGACACTTGCCTCTCCGAATTCACCCAGGGATGAGTAAGAGATCATCATTCTCCAAGTGGAATCAAGAAATATCAAAGAGAGGACACTAATCAGATCCCAGAAGCTGACTCACCCCCCTTGAAAACATCTATATATGGATACCTCATCCTAGAGATCTAGAGGCTAAAATTTTGTATCTTGTAAGGAAGTGCTGTTGATTTGTTGTTGCAACATCATAGTGTTTGGTGATCTAAGATTTTCATGAGGTGAAGAAGGGATTCTTGCTGATAGGATGATGCTGGGTTAGAACAATTGGTTGTAATCCTCTTTGCTCTTTCTTGATATTAATAAAGATATTCAAGTTTTCCTCCACATTCTTGTATGTTTGATGATATATGCTTGTGTGTGGTCAATATACATCTGGTCCTATATTGTTTAGGCTAGTAGATCTTTGTTCCTGGATAGTGTTATGCTACTTTGATTCCACATGTGATCTTTGAAGTTGGGCTGACGAGGAAGCGAGTGGCAAAGGTCTATCAGAAGGGAGAGGAATCAAGTGAGGAACCAAGCGCAAGATTGGGGTTGGTTTCCTTGTTCCCCTCTTATCTATTTATCATAAAGGAAAACAAAAGTAGTTTTAGTTTGTTTGTTTCTAAGATAGCTACCAGTCTTAGTGGGACTAGCAGCTCTGCATAGACACTAGATTTCTCGATAACAAGTGGAAAAACTTTTCAACCTAGAAACTAAAATAGGCAAGTTAAAAATAGCCATTCCATTGTTCGAATTGGCTAAACATGAGGTCTAGAGACAACAAATCAGCAGATCACTTCAAATTTCAGAGAATAGAGATGCAGTGAATGTCTTAGATGACCAGCCAGAATTAATTTTTGGCCATGAAGCAAATGGAAAATCGATAGATGGAGGAGTTCCTCCATTTTATGTAAGTCTAAACATCCATGACAAAGTACTTCAAAATGCAATGTTTGATTCGGGACCTTCCCATAATCTAATGCCTAAGTCAGTGATGGAAAAATTGGACCTAGATATCACAAGGACATATAAAGACTTATTTTCGTTTGATTCTAGCCAAGTTAGGTGTCTAGGCCTAATCAAAGATTTGTGTGTATCTCTAATTCAATACCCTGCCAAGACTATTTTAATGGATGTGGCAGTGGCTGATATCCCACCAAAATATGGAATGCTTTTGTCCAGGTCTTGGGGTGCAAAACTCCACATATCTTTACAATTGGACATGTCTTACACCACCATTTCAGTCTTTGGCTAGTCAAAGAGATTGTACCAAGAAAATTTGATGAAATATGTGGTCAGCAGCTAAGAGAAACCCCAAAACTTTCCTATTTATTCCATGCATTCTGATATGGACTCTTTCATACTATACAATGCTGAAATTTGTCCCAAAACTGATGACAAGGTTCTAGAAGAATAAATGAAGAATCCACTGCTCAAGATTTAGAAATTGTTGAAGTAATTGATGTAAAAAACACACAAGGTAAACCATATGAGTTACAAAATCCAAATCTACCCACTAAGAGAGTTTCTAAAGCTCCTGATGTTGGTTGTCATAAAGAAATCCTATGGTGTTTAGAATTTGATGGATCAATGAATAAACTAGGAGCAGGGGAAGGGATTTGGATACATAACATGCAAAATGATCATGTTGAGGGGCATGCATATAGGTTGAATTTTAGGTGTACAAATAACATGGCTGAATATGAAGCCCTTCTGCTAGGACTCAAACTGATCAAAAGTCTAGGGGCAGCTAGGATTTCAATTTTGGGAGACTCTGATTTGATTATCCAATATATGAAAGGAAATTTTGTCACAAATGATCTCAGGTTAAGAGCTTATAGAGGGGTAGAAATTGAAATACTCAATACCTTTCTAGAATCACAACCTACCAAAATCTCAAGGAACCACAATTTACATACTCACAGTTTGCAAACATTTTCCAGCACTTGTAAGCTGCCATTTGAGCCTAACCATCATTTCACTGCTGAAATTAAACACAGACCTGTTGTACCAGACAATGTGAAAAATTGGCAAGTGTTCGATAATGACACACAAATCAACAATTTCCTGAATTTGAAAGAATAATTCTCAAGCAAAAATATAGACACAAGCACCATTTGTGAAGAACAACAAATAGACAGAATTGAAATTAACATTTCAGCTGAAACAACAGATTAGATTTTACATCCAACAATCTTTACTAGCAAAAATTTACAAGAGCTGAAACAAATGGACTTTGATGAAACTATTGAAGGAGATATTGAAGTGATTGACTTAAAGGATAATTTTTTACCCACATGCTTGACTCCTCTGGAAGATATTTTTGACTCCAATGATATCCCAAGAAAGCCAAAAATGCAGCCCTTAAATGCAAAAATTGAGGACTGTAACGTAGGCACTAAACAGAAGCCTAAAATGATAAAATTGTCCAAAGCATTACCACCTGACCAAAAACTGAAATATATTGAGCTGTTTAAATAATTTCAAGATGTTTTTGCATGGAGCTATGAAGACCTTAAGTCCTATGATACTTATGTGATCCAGCATACAATACCCTTAAAAGAAAATCAAAAACCTTTTAAACAAAAACTTATAAGGGTTAATCCTGTCCTCCTTCCCCTTATTGAAAAGGAAGTCAAAAGAATGTATGAAGCTGGAATAATTGCACCAATTAGATTTTCAGAATGGATCTCAAATCTAGTGCCCACTAGGAAGAAAACAAGAGAAATACGACTGTGTGTTGACTTGAGAAATTTGAATAAAGTTTCTCTAACAGATCACTACCCCTTACCCAAGATGGATCACATTTTACAAAGGGTAGTGGGAGCTTCTAGAATTTCACTGTTAGATGGATTCTCAGGTTTTAATCAGATCCTAGTTCACCTTGATGATCAAGATAAGACTGCTTTTACAACACCTTGGGCAACCTTTAAGTATGTAAAAATATCTTTTGGACTTAAGAATGCAGGGGCAACCTTTCAACGAGCCATGGACATAGCCTTTGCAAAAGAGTTTCATGATTTTCTAGTCATATATCTTGATGATCTCACTACTTTTTCCAAATCAGATCAAGAACATTTAGAACATTTAAGACAAGTGTTTTTAATTTGCAGAAAATATGGCATATCATTAAATCCAAAGAAATCATTATTTAGCCTAGAAGAGGGAAAACTACTAGGTCTCATAATCTCAAAAGATGGCATTAGAATTGACCTAGATAGAATACAAGCTATTCTCCAAGTTCCTCACCCCAGAAATATCAAAGAACTACAAGCTTTCCCAGGGAAAATCAATTTTCTAAGAAGATTCATACCCAACTTGGCTAAACTAATAAGATTGCTGAATAAAATGTTGAAGAAAGATTCCAAAGTCAAGTGGACAATAGAAGCCAAGCAAGCCTTGAAGAGATCAAAATAGCTTTAACTAAAACACCAGTCCTCAGAAGTCCAACATTTGACAGAGACTTTATAATATTTTCCTTTGCATTTGAACATACTATTGCTGCTGTCCTATTACAGAAAGATGATCAAGGATGTGAAAAACCCATTGCTTTTTCGGCAAAGCACTTAGAGATGCACCTTTAAAATATCAAATCATGGAAAAACAAGCTTATGCCCTTGTTAAAGCCATCAAGGATTTAAAAGTTTACATTTTATACTCTCAGGTAATAGCTTATGTACCAATTACTATGGTCAAAAATATTCTAACCCAAGAAGGAATATAAGGAAAAAGAGGCAAATGGATAGCTAACATCTTGGAATATGACATTGAAATCAAACCAACAAAGCTGATAAAAGGACAAGGATTAGCTAAATTGATGACTGAAACCAATTTTCAAGCACTTGACATCAATGAACTGGATAACGAGCAGGAGATGGCGACTCCACAGATCAATCAAGCCTTTTTACAATCACCTTGGTATGCTAATATAATTTATGTATTGTTAAACCTGCAAGTCCTCCATGGTTATCCAGAACTAAAAAGAGATTTCTAACAATGAAAACTTCAAAATTTTGTATAATAGATAATGTTTTATTTTGGAAAAATAATGAAGGCATTTTACTAAGCTGTTTAACAAAGGATGAAACTGAGAAAGTGCTAAAAGAATTTCACGCAGGGGACTGTGGTGGACATTTGTATTGGAAGTCAACTGCTGATAAAATCCTAAGGGCGGGATTTCATTGGCCTACCATGTTCGCTGATGTAAAGAAATTTGTAGTTTCTTGCCATAAATGTCAAATCTTTGAAGGCAAGAGAAAGCTATTACCTTTACCCCTAAAGCCAATTTCCACTGAGAAACCATTTCAACAATGGGGTTTAGATTTCATTGGGGAAATTCACACTCCCTCTTCTGGCCAGAATTAGTGGATTTTGACTGCCACAGACTACTTCACCAAGTGGATAGAAGCCATCCCTTGTAGACAAGCTAATGACTCAGTAATCATGGAATTCCTAGAAACTAATATCTTGTCTAGATTTGGCTGTCTGGAAAAGATTATAACCGACAATGCTGTTGCTTTTAAATCCAAAAGAATGATCAATTTTTGTCACAAATACCATATTACCTTAGGCCACTCCATGGCCTATTACCCTCAAGGTAATGGTCTAGCTGAATCATCCAATAAAAGCTTGATCAATATCATTAAGAAAGTATTGGAGGAAAACAAGAAGAACTGGCATAAAAAGCTTGTCAACGCACTTTGGGCAGACAGATTGACTACAAAGAGATCTATGGGAACAAGCCTCTATGAATTGGTTTATGGCATGGAGGCTGTGTTCCCCTCTTCTTTGGGAATTCCAGTGATAAAATTGTTTCAAGAAATACAGGTAGAACCCAATGACATTCAGAGGAGAATCAATCAAACAATTCATTTACAGTAGACTAGAGAAGAAGTATATCAAAGATCTCAGATTCTACAAGAGAAACTTAAGAAGATATTTGACAAAAGAACAAAGGCAGAGGATTTTTTCATAGGAGACAAAGTGCTCAAATGGGATTCCAGAAGGGAAGATAAAGGAAAACATGGGAAGTTTGACTTCCTATGGAAAGGACCTTTTGTTGTTCAGGATGAACAAGGAAACAACACCTACTTTTTAAGAAACCTGGACTGTACAGAAGCATGAGATGGGCCAGTAAATGGTCGGATGCTCAAGCACTATGTTGATCCACTTTGTTAAGATGTCAGGACTGTAATTTGTACATAATAGTGTCTATTTTCTGTAGTTTATTACAGCAATAAGATAGGGAATGATATGCAGCAAATTTTGAGAAAAAGAAAGGAATTGTGTCACCTTTTGGTATTACCTTTTTAGTCTATCAAAGGAATTAAAGAATAAGACTTGGGAGCTGAAAACATGATGGAAAACACTCATACAAGCTGTTAAAGTAGGGCTGCAATTGTTTCAATGAATTTATGAAAAATGTATATATGTTACAGAGATACAGTTTTGTTTATTTACAGCAAGGAAAAATTTCAGATTGCAGCAAGAGTTGAATATAAGGCTATCTGACCTGTTGTTCTTGGCTTTTCACAAAGAAAATCCATCCCCAAGTGGGGCCACTGTTAGGTTCCTATACCAATAGGTGTCATATTTCATGATTGACTGATGAAATTCCAAATATGTTCATCCTTTCCATGCTACAAAGGTTCAATATTTCCAAAAAATAAAAAATTTTAAAAATGAAAAGAGGGCATGCCCTAAAATAAAAATCAAAGGGAAAAAAGGATGAATTGGTCAAAAAGAAAGAAAATGAACCCCAGAGAAAAGACCCAGAAAGTGTGCTAGTCCAAAATGCCACCACTATCCTATTTTTGCAAAGAAGTTAAATGTGCACTTGGATGACTTCTGTCACACTGGATGGATGGAAAAATAGCTTAACCTTGACCAGTCCATGTTTAAATTTCTTGGTTTAGAGATAGAGAATGAAATCTGTCCAAATAGTTCAAGATTGGTAGGTGAGTAGTTATGTAGAGAAGCAAGGGAGCTCACCAGCTAAATCTGAGCCCCTGGAAGAGATAAGGGCAGACTTAGATAGAATTGCAGCTAAAAGAAAAGAAGAGAGTAAGGGTTTGCTAGTTCAAATGCACCCAAGGAAAAGGGAAGAAAAAATGTTAGGTGTATTAGGCTAGGTAGGTAGTTTTGATGTTGCAGAAGCAGGTTTGTGAACAATTTTGTCTTTTTAAGCTGTTGCATCTCATGGATATCACAAGTGCCATGGCAAGGTGGCTACAAAACAAATGGAGCATGACTAATTTCCCTCCCCATTTTTCCAAGAACATTTACTAATTTCCCCTCAAGGGCACTAAGATCTGCTCAGTGCACCTAGTTCACTTCATTTGATGAAAAAGACTAAGTGAAACTTTGTTTTTACTTAGGCAAAGGAAGCCACATTTCTTGTGTAAAAATGCTTTTCTTCCGTTATGCTAAGCTTCCCGGAATTCGTGGCCTAGATCCTTTTTCATTTCCCTAAAAGCCTAAGTCACTCTTCAAACTTAGTGTTTTGTTTAAATCTACCTTTCACATTAACCTACTAAACTTTATATTATAATTCCTACATGAATATTTCCCCTCCCCTACTATATAAACTATATAAGAACCCCAAAAAACCTAATATCACACCCCGGGCTTAACTAAAGCCATATGTTAATGTTCTTAAGGGGGTCCAAGGTTTATCAGAAACCTTATGGACAACCCTCCGCGTGTGCACATATAAACATTGGGATTTATTTAACATTTGGTTGAATAAATAACCACACCTGAACATTTAACCAAAGTTTCAATACACTGCCCATACATTACAAAACACTGAATTATATGGCGGGTCCCCACACCATACACCTTCGTCAACTCCACCTGCCATCGACCGTCTGATCCAGGCTTTCCCATCGGATGACCCATGTCAATATCGGAACCCCTCCAATGACCGAACATTATCCTCCGAGAAAATGGTTGTTTTTCCACCGTACAGGATCCATGTGGCGTCGCCTAGTTTTATCGCATCCCCTCCGCCTAAAACAACCTTTCTCCAAAAGCGGTGTGGGATAATACCATATACCTCCACCTGCTGATGTTGTTACCCACGTCATCGACCACATCATCACCCACGTTGTCTGCCACCTCACCTCCGTGTCATCTGCGACGTCACCACCAAGTCATCCACCATACCCTCCTACACAACAAATATTACGTCATGTTGATGTCACCTGACCAAAGCGCACCAAAACCTGCCAAAATCCAATTTTTTTTCAAAAAGGCGTAAAATGTCGTTTTTTGTTCATTTTTATTTGTTTCTTCTGCGCAACCTCTGCATGCTTTTTCACGTCCAAAGCAACATTTTGACTACACAATCTCCCACCTAGCTAAATTCACTCCACAACTCGGTCCCTCAGCTCGTTGCGCAACCATCAAAATGCATAGTACACCGTCAAAAATAGGTATTTACTCAATTGCCCCCAAACCCTGTGTATTTCCTATTTCTTCTCTGAGTTACATCCATAAAACTAAAAATCGCACGAATTTAGTCTATAGCTCTTGAATATACACTCCAACCATCCTTGTTTTTTACATTGTTCCGCAAACCACCTATTTTGTCCATTTTCCGCAGAAAAACAGACTTCCACAATTAAAGACATAGCGGTGCCTTCAAACCCACGCACTACAACCTCTATTTTTACCCATTTTTCCGGGAAATCCCTCAAACTTCGTCCCCCACTGCAAAATTCCCTCATAAAGCTAAATTCAAGTCGTTTCGGCCTGCAAATTCTGCAAAAAGGACCCAAAAGTGTTATTTACCTACTGTTGCTACATAAAGCCCAAATTTGAAATTGAAAAGCCACAGAAGATCAAATGATGGAGGCTCCGGTGGCCCTCAATGTTTCCCCCCTCAATGCACCACACAAATAATTGGAATGGTTGCCCCTTGCTGACAGAGATTTCCAGATTAATGACATAATTGGTGACAAGCCTCACCTCCAAGATTTTGGTGAAATTAGGAATAGCTACCACAACAATGCTGATGACTATGGAATTTGGGAGTCCAACATGCCCATATACTACCTCCCCTCAGTAAATGTACTCCCTGATATCATCCACTTATGATGTGCCAATTATGACCCCACTCAAAGAGCAGTTATGAATCCATCTGGGACTGTCTTATTTCACATTATGCCTGAATCCATAAATGAGATGCTACACTTTAAGCCAGCTCAGCCTCTGGCTACTCTCTCCATGGAATTCTTGCTTCACCAAGGTGCCAAACTGCCCATTTTAGAGATAACCAGAATTGCCCAGTTATTCATGAAACCATATCGCCAGCCCAGGCAACCACCTCCTTTTAATCAGGTCTGGTTCAATGAAGCTAGAAAATTCATTACTGATATGATTTCCTACATCTTAGGATTTAAAACTAATGAATATATTGATGAGACTACCTTAGTTTTGATGTCCATGTTTACTCTAGGACAACCCCCTGCTGTCAAATATGATTATGCCACCTTCATAGCTGATAAGATCCATGAGCAATTTATGAACTTGGACAGAGAGAGTGTTTAAATACACATCATACATATATTATCTGCTGATGTACAATCAACCAGATAATTTTCAAATATCCCTTAGAAAATTGGATCTCAAAGGAGAGCGAAGGTCTGTAATCTTCTGGAGCTCACTCTTCCACCATGTTAGTGAATTCCCTTATACATATTGTGAATTCATTGACCTGTTCATACATCTAGCCTCTTGTTTATTAATGAAAACTCCTCCTGCCAAACTCTCTGCTGAAATGCAGAAAATTTTACATCTCTAAAAAAGCTACAGTATAGGTGACTGGTACTTTTACCATAATCACACTGAGATCAAGATATATGGCTGTGAGCTATGCCCCTATAAGCTGCCAAAATATGTACCTATGAGATTGTTTGCCCTAGAATACTTTAGGGAATTTATTAGCTCAGATTTTACTCATTTCTATGGTGCTAGGAAAAAGGCACAGCTCAAAATAAGAAATCGATTGGGCCCTTTTGTCTTCAAGAAAAAGGAAGCCTGGGAGGAGGCTGATAAAATTTTAGGGGAGCAACTTAAGCTGAAACAAAGTTTTTTATTGGGCACCACATGACCCTGAAAATTTCATAAGTTATAGAAAAGTGGAAAACAAGCTTACAGCACATGTTCACCACAAAATCCCAAAAATTCAACAATATGCTAACCAACAATAATGGGTGGAAGGAACATTAGTAGAAGAGATTACTGAGGAAGAGAAATTGGAAAAAGCCATGAAAAATATTGAAAAAACACTTGGCCTGGACTCTTTTGGATAGGTATCCTTCAAGTTGCCTCAGCACACAGGAGGTGATACATCTTTTGCTGGGACTTCTCAGCAGCCCACACAAAAAGCCAGGACAGGGTCAGAAAAGGGCAAAGAGGTAATAGGTTCAGAGCAGGACATAATGACAGACCAGCCAGCTACATCAAAGGAACAAGGCCAAGGGCAGGTCCCCCCAGCACAAACAAAATCACCAAAAATCCTTGTACTACAAACTCCTCTAAATGAGGAAAGAGGCAAGAAAAGGGACAGGCACGAAGACACACCGATCAGCGGTCCTGAAGAGAAGCCAGGGGAGAAAAGGCAGAGATTAAACCCCCTATAAAAGGAGGAATTCATTCAGGAGACCACAGACAGTCCAAGGGAAGAAAGAGTGGTTAACCAGGATACATCCCCGGTCATAGAAACATCGGCTAGTTCACAAAGGCAGGATATTGGAAGACAACATAGTGTGGAATTCTCTTCTACCAGGCAGCAAAGTAGGCAAGGCTCTGACATTAAGAGAACATTTACTGAAATAAAAGGAAAAAATGAGCCAATAAGAATTCAACTTTATAATCACTTGCTGAAGATGGCCCCCACAAATCAACAAAGGTTAATGTCGGCATATGACATTCAAGAAGGAAAGATGATCCTGAGTCACTTCAAGCCCAAAATGCAGCAACCACAGTCAGCTGTGATTACATCAGGACCAATCTAGAAGTATTAGCCAAAGACATCCAGCCAACAGACCAAATTGAAATACATAAGAAAACCAGAGAAATGGTATACTTCACATTGGCAAATAAGGCATTGTTGGCCCACAAATTGCAGAATTCTTTAAACAATACCTCTGCCTAATTGGAGTTGGAAAAAGCTTCCTCTTTAGCCAAGGATAACAAAATCAAGTTCTTCGAAGAGATTATCCTAGAGGTAGGACATGATCCCAAGGATGCCAAAGGCATCAAAGCATTAATTAAAAAGAAGGAAGAAGACATTGCAGCTCTCAGGAAGCAGCTCAAGCTGCCCATTACCATGCATCCCAAAACTATATAGATTTTTGAACAAAAATCACAGGAAGATATAATGGACCTACTAATGAAAATGAATGAGAGACTGGCAGAAACAACGAAGGCATTGGAGAAAGCACTACAAGGAAAATAGGGAGAGTCGACCTCCCAACCATCTCAAATAGCTCCAATAGTTACAACTACTCCTTCTATAGTCAAAACAACAATCCCTCCTACTGTCCTTACATCAACAACACCAAGTACTTCAACAACAACAGCAACAGGGAACAACACTACCATGACTACTGAGGAACTGATAAAGGCTATGGAGGATCTAAGACTCCAAGTATCAGAGTTAAAAGATACTAAAGAGAAATTGGCCAAGTTGGAAATAAGTTATGAAAAATCCAAAATGAATGTGGAAGAAAAAACAAGAGAGGTAAAGGCATTGGAAAATAAAGTAAAGGCATTGGAAAAGGACCTCTTATTAGACAAGACTTTGGGAGAAATCAGGAGCGTTCTATGGGCCAACATTGGCCAATCGATCACTAATATATGGAAATAAATACAGATAATTCATGAGCAGATTGATTTGGTAGCAGCAACTCAAGAAGAAATTCAAAAGGCCAGGGATTCATTGGGACACATGCCCGAACAGGCCAATAGGCTAATAAATTTCTTGAACACCCACACCAAGGAAGATCTGGCAGCACTAGATATCAGGGACAGGACAGGCACCATGCTAACAATGAAAAGGGTTCTGACCATGAGGAACTTCATACAAAATCTAGAGAGGAAGTGCTAGGACATGCAAATGGAGATAAATGCTTTCACACAGAAGTTTACAGCTTTGGAGGAAAAGGGTTTTCCCAGTTTATTAACTAATGACTATAAACTAATGACACATCCAAACTATGTACACAAGTTGAATACGTATGTGGATAATCAAGTCACAACATCATCAAGTTCTGCAGGAGAGAAGGCACTCCCATCTGGACAGAGCCTGTATGACAATTTAGAGAATCTGTTTTTCATTGAGCATGAAGTGAGACATCTTTTCACAGTCTAGCCTACTTTCTTCACATACACGAATGTCGATGAAACTGTAATCAAAATGTGCAGACACCAATTACCAGATGACCAATGGTGGTAGAGTATGCTGGAAATTTTGTAGCCAGATTTCAAAGTTTTGTTTATTTTTCCAGAACATAACAGATGCCATAAAGTGAAGAAAAGAGCAGATAAAAAATCGCGCTAGGTAGCATTCAATTAAAGCGCATGAAAAAGCACCCGAGAAAGCAATGCCAGCAGTGCGGAAGTTCACTAAAGTATCCATCGGCTGACTCGCTGAGCAAATAATCAATGCATCTCAACAACTGAGCGTCCAACAAAACATTTCTTACTTCTGCATTCATTTCTCTCTATTCCCAAGAGCATTTACTCCTTCTGTATAGTAGGTGAAAGAAGTTATTGCGAGATATTATCTCTTTGAGATATTTTGTAAACATTTTTGTACAAATACCTCCCCAAGCTAAGTATTAGGGGTTGGTGATACCATTCTGGAACTACATTGTAAATTTGAGAACTCTTCTGAATAAAAGATTGCTAGAATGCTCTATTGCTGAACTTGTTGGATGTGGATTTGATGGTAGAGGACCATGTTATAGAATTCTCGTATTATCTCATGAATCAATAAGTCTTTTTAACTCATGTTTTAACTGTTTCTGTGTTTTCTAAATCATCTATATATCATATTCTGAGTAACAAGGAAAAATAATAACCCAGAATTTACTTAACTGTACTCTGTGTTCAATTTCTGTTATTATTTATGTTTTCCTCACGATTAGCATAAACATGAATTCTTAACTACTCTTGTTTCTCTGGTTCTTACACCTTGAATATAACTAAGGAATTCTTAACTGCTCCCTAGTAATATTCATCCACTTTCCCTCTGTTAGCATGATGAAGGATCCTTGATTTCCCTTCATCCCCTGACTCCATTTCAGCTGATTCCAGCTTACAAGTTGTTCCATGGTTAATTATCTTGCTCTGTAGTATCCCCCTCTGTCAAAGAAACCATATCCAATAGTTCATCCTCACAAGACTCCATCAGCCCAATGGACTGAACTTTTTATGTTTCACATCCTTCTTCTGTAGAATATTACCATCCAAAATCAAACAAATACTTGCACTTCATAACTAGCCTAACATATAGCAAAACAAAGCTAAATCATAAAGGGAGAGCCCTCTCTGGCTGCAGATTGGCTAGAATCTACATCTAAAAGATTCGTTAGTGGTTACCTCAACCGTATTCCCTTTTTCTCACAACTTTGGGGAACAACCTGAGTGATAATACTTTCCACATGTATATTTTGAACATCCATTCTTAATTGAAAATTAATTGACTTTTCTTTGAAGTACTTGATTTGGTCTACAAGAAGTTCATCATTAGAAATTCATCATGGTCCAATGTCATTCTAGCATCATGCAGTTGTTGAAGTAGAGTCCAACAACATCATTTATTTTCATCCTTTATGAAGATGACATCATATTTTGTAATTTAGGTTCCTTCTTAGGCTCTCTGTAAATGTTGACTTGAATATTAATACATCATTGTACTTATCTAGCAGTCTCTTCTCAAGAAGATCCTCTGGAAATTTTAACATGTTTGGTCTTCATTCTCTTCTTTGATAATTTGTGAACCAATTGCTTGTATTTATCTCTCCTTCAGTATCTTAGAATGTTATTGTTTTTCATCAACATTCATTGTAGTTGTACTTCATGTAATATTCGGTATTGGAAATAGATCATTTAGAGACACAAAAATTTCATTTTGGTATGTCATTAGTCTCTTGATTCCCTTGATAAGAAAATTGTTTCTTGATTCTCTTTCAATAAAATATCTCAGTTGCAGGACAAATATTCTCTTAATAGCATGCCATATACCATGTAGAAAAGGTAATGCGTCAAAAAAGAGCAACATGCAATGCTCATTTTCAATCTAAGAAACTTTCTCTCATGAATGAGACATAGCATATGGTATTTTTGACGATGTTGGACCCGTCAACATGTCAAGGGATCTCCCCAGTAAGAAGTCCCAACTAGACCTCAGACCGTTTGGAGTAAGAATCCCTGTAGTGAGTAGTAGAGAAATGCCTTGATTGTTGTAGCACGCAAAGGTAAGTATGATAACTTTGTCGAAAGAAAGTGTGTGAACTTGGAGTGAGTCAAGTGAGATCCATGGGGGTTCTAATACACGGAGGAGAAAAGGAAGTGTGTCCCTTAGAAGCCTATAATAGTACATAGCCTGAAAGGAACACATGAGCGGAATGACATCACAAGCTGGAAAGCAGAATAGTCCACAAAACAAAGTGACGGGGTAAACCAACAATGCGTCTGCAACAAGATTCATACAATTTCATACAAAATAGTTCATACACAAATGCATAAGTTAAATAACATACACTTCAAAATCAACTAGAAGAGTCCAACTAAGATAACAACATATGCATGAAAACATGTTGGCCCTGTTATATATTATTAAGTTAAAGTTCCATCCATACATACATCATTGACAGCCACTAACCCCAATAGTGGAACATTACAGTCAACACCACCTACTCCTCCAAAGAGATGTACTCGTTGTGGACTGTGGAGAAGCCAAGGCTCATCACAATACTCTCCAAGCCTTCTCTAAGCAATGCCTAGCCAAAATATTGGCTCCCAAAATCTTGTACTATGCGTTATGAGGTTTCATATATAAAAAATGGTGGATTGACACTTGACATTCCCCTTTGACTCTTGGAATACCCTCATGGCTCTTCATAATACATAGTTAATGTTCACATTTTAATAATGACACTTGGAATTTCACTTACAACATATTTACAATAATACAATTTCCACATATACCCATTTGGGAAAAAATAGGCTTGAGTCAAGCTAACAAGACAAACAACATCACTTGGGATCTTGGGGAAGACCAACTCGATAACATCCCCATGATGGTCTTTGGTGATGAACTGATACTAAGCTTGGAACTACACTATTGTGTCCCCGTATTTCTTGGTGACATCTTTATCGAAGCTGACTCTTGCCTCCATGGCTTCTGGGTATATGGTTCTGAAACCTCTGTCTAGCTCATCCTGAACCATGTGAAACACTTTCCTAAGTGTGGTTGGACCACCGATGTACTTCTACATGTTTTCTACGCTAAGTTGCAAGTCATCATTAGTGGCTTTGCGCATCAACTTCTCTATGTACCTGCTGACCTCTAGCATGACTTGGTCCTTCCTCATGGCTTGGGTGAGGGTTCAAATGGAAGGGATCATGTGCATCTGCACTATGACATCCAAACTCTTGAACAACCATGCATAGGAAGCCTCAATGTTGGTGATGAGTGGAGGGAGTTGCTCATAGTTCTGGATCAACATCTGAATATGTTCTTTGTCTAGCTCTACTTGCAGCTTCATTCTCTTCTGCAAGTAAAGTGGGGATCCCTTGTACTTCATTGTCCATTCTTTTGCATGTGCAATGGCAGTATGGATGTCTTTGAGAGTTTGGTCTATCTTCACGTACTCCTGCTGAGACCATATAAATGGACAACCATTTTGTGCATGGTGAAAAATATTATATACAACATCCACATGGTTGTCTCCAAAGTTGAAATCTCTACAAGCATTTCTTTCTTCATTTCTACCATAGTGAATCCTGCAAACTGATTTATTCTCTGTCTGATCTCTTTCAAGTCCTTCGCCATCTGATCATTCTTTGCTATCAAGAACCTGACTTTAAAACTCATGGCTTCTGCATAAGCTTTAGAAGCCTTGGCCATGGCAACTGGATTTCTTCTAACATCCGGTACAAAAGCCTTGGCCATGGCAACTAGATGTCTTTTAACATCTGATACAATGACCCTTTCTTCGATGTACACAAGTGATGTGTGATCATCAGGGAGTTGATTTATTTGTGCATGTACAATCCTTTGTTGCGACTCATAAAATGATATATCTTACACATCCATCTCCAGATCATCATTAAGGACAATAACTTCTCCCTTCTCACTCGGCACTGATTGTCATTTTGGAGGTGGCAGAGACTGTAGTGCGACCTTGAATGCCCTCAGTATGAGATCAGTGTCTTGGTCCTGTAGTTCTTGTTTCATCTCCATGTTCATTGTCTCAACCATCTTCTCAACTTGTTGAGAAAGTTCTCAAACCTACACATGTTCACCCTCTTCTTCATGTGTTGGTTGTTGTGCTTCCTCAACATGTATATGCACAGTTTTCTCTGTCAGTGCACCTTGTCTTTCCTCTTGTTCTTGTTTCTACTTTTCTTCCCTTTCTCTCCTCCTGAGCTCTTACTCTGCTTTCAGCTTCTTCTCCATCTACTAAAATTTCCTCTATTTATCTTCCAACCTTTTCGTCTCTCTCTTCCTCCGTTCTACTCTCCTTTCGCGTTGTTTCCTCTTTGCTTCTATATCCAAAGCTACCTTCTCAACAAGTGGATCTTTTCTTAACTTGTATATTTGCTCAGCCTCTGTGCTCTCAAAAATATTCCTCTTGCCTTTGTCTTACATCGGTTTGCTTCTCAATGTTGTTGTTGTTTCTTCTTCTTGTGATGTTCCTACCTGCAGTGTTATTTTCCATTCTATCATTATGCTAACCAGTTCATTGATCCTAGAGGAGCTGTACCAATACCTACAAGGATCTTCCTCTGGATAATGACATGCTCATGGATCCATGGGTAGTACACCTTCTCACAGTGGTTCTTGCATATGCAGTGGGGATCATATTGATTGAAACTCATGGTTTTGAACCCAAACTTCTTCAAGTCCTCGGCCTCGACATCCGCATCCTTCAAGGTATGAATCTCGTACAATCCAATCCGTAAAGGAAGAGTAGGCCATAGTGCTTTCTTCCTCCTGTGAATTCTTGTTGATAACCCTGTGGAGATGTGGTATGAAACCTCTTGCATTACCAGCTTGTCTGTGGCAAACCTCGGTAGCTCATGCAAAGGCTTCTCTCTACCAAGCATCCTAATGAAGGTGCCACCAGGTGAGGCATACCAATCTACAATGTTGATAAATTCCTACATCACTGCTTGGGACATGCAAGGTGGACCCTATTCGAATATCATCTTGTATAGCAGGGTGATGAAGTGGTCAGACAACCTTTCCATGACTCCTCAATGACTTCACTCGGAGAGAAACTTGCAATAGATGTTCATAGCATCATTTGATGGTGTCCATGTCCAACTCATGCCAAGGAACTATTGTTGGTCACAGATTGCATCAACCAAGTACATGGACATACATAATCTTTCTTTCTCATATTTAGGCAAACTCTGGGCATTAGACACATGCACTTTCAGCTAAAAATCCAACATGCCCGACCAGTTGAAAGGCCTTCCTTTATTTTCCAATTGATCCAACATAACCACCCAACTCTGTGGAAAGGTCTTTATGCTCTCTTGACCATATAGGTGGCATGCAAAGATGACCAAGAGTTGGTAGGCTTTCTTGAGTGACTTCGTCTTATAGACCTGGTTGGGTGTCGCTTTAAACTTCAATGGCTCTCTTACCCAACGCTTCATGATGTCTCTAATGTTCAAATTGTTGTTTGGAGTATAGAAGAGTGCATCCATACAGTTCACTGGTTGCAGCAAGTGATACATCTAATGCTAATTTTCCAAGCTGAAGGTGGAAAGCTAGGCTACATTGGCACTGCTCACTATCATCATCTCAGGATCAATATGTGAGACAATTCAGTGAATGATATTCCTGCATGGGAAGGCAGTGTACCTACATGAAACCCTGTACAATACTGACTTGTGAATGTTGACATAGACTTGTCGATCTTTGAGATCTTCCTTTAAGATACCTACAAAAATGTCCTTTATTTCTTGTCATGTAATCTTCATGTCCTTATCTACGAACAACTGTGTGTCTACATAGATGGGCAATTTCATTGGCTCTTGTTTAGTACATGTCCAGTGCTGTTCTCTATAGTATCCTTTGATACATCTCTTTTCGAAACCATGATGCTTGTACTGCTGAGAAGCTACTCAACAACTGATGTACTTGGAGACAAAGTAGACACTCATGGAAAGAAAATGTCAACTTAAAACACAAATCACTTCAAGGACCGATCATGCAACAAACTTGATAACTACTAGGAAATATTGTGAAGTTGTGTCTCTTAGAGGTGAGGGACTGTCAAATGGCTCTATGCATTGTGCACTCCTAGCTACTAGTGAAAGGTACTGATGACTGGAACTACGTAGAGCATAGTCCAATGTGGCTTGTTGCGGAATAGAATTGTGTAATGTGTAGTTCAGTCTAGCTTGGAGCTAGTTGGGACTGCGCATTGTGTAGTCCCAATGGTCAAGACTGGGGAATGTCTCCTGGAACTACACAGAGCATAGTTGGAGCCAATGACTGACAGATTCTGCACAATTCCTAGAGCCAAGGCCAAGCCTTGAGTTCCAAAAATGCACAGTGCATGCCACGAAGAGCTAGATCCAGGCCAAGGTAGCCCAAATCTGCCCAAAGGAAACTTGAAAACAAGAAGATTTGAATGAAAGAGTGAAAGACAAAGCATATATTAGTGAATTATTATGCAAGTAATCAAAGCAATTGCAGAAATCAGTGAAACGGATGAACAACGAAGCTTGTTGGGAGATTCACTGCAACGACGATCGTTAGTGCAAAAGATGGGTTATGCATGTGAAGCTTAAGAAAGGCAATGCAAAACTTGAAACAACACTTCTACAAGTAAATAAAACTAAAATGCCAACATTCATTCAATAAAACATGCAAAACAACACCCACGCAAGCCAACGAAACAAAAGCAACAGAAAAGCAGCAAAAGACTTTAAAAGAAAAACTCATCCGGAAAAGTTGTGTCGATCGTGCCTAAGGTTCCTAGATGCCTCGGGAATTCCAAAGCTCCAAGCTCAAATGTGAAAATGATCTCTAGTGGTGTCCATTTAATAGATTTAATTTATCTAGGTTTTCTGACATGCGTGCCAAAAATCTAGGAAAAAGAAACAAGTGGCAGTGGTTTCTAAAATTAACTCAAGTGTAACTACCAATGCTAAAAATAGATCTCTATTTTTTTAGGGATTTTTTTTGCTTTTTTCTTTTTTTTCTTTTTCAGGAGGGACTTCGATGCATGCATGGAGAAATTGCACATTTCTAGAGGGAACCAGGCAACTTGTTCGCACATGCATCAAACAACAACTGAGGGAATGCTTCTACACAATTCTTGGGTTGGGTGGCTCTAGCTGCCTCTCATGCTTTATGCAGTTTCCGTACTAAAGACAAGATGCTAGCTGGGTCTATTCAGTTCTAGAACCTAAGATCACTATTGGGATGATCTGCGCAATTCTTGAGAGTAAGGCTCACTGCTGAGCTGCACTACACAATTCCTGGGAGCAAGGAAGTTTCCCTCTAGGACTACGCATTTTTCCAAGGAACTGCAAGAACTTTATGCAAATGAAGTCATGGGAGGTCAGCTTATGGTTAGACAACAAAGAAAGTATGTGAACGCAAGTTGTAAAGCGAAAGATAAACTAAAATGAAAACCCAAGTACCTAAGCAGTGCAAGACAAGTTGCTAAGATTTTGAGGAGGGAGGCTCCAAAATAAAGTGAAGGAAAAATATTGGAGTGTGGTTGTAACCGCTACAATAGGTCCTAAACAATTTGTAAAAATTAGGCCGTAAGGCTTCTAGCTTCAAGAATTTTTTTTATGAAAACAATATAAAATTCCATAGGAATTGCATGCTTGAGATTCCTCAACATACAATGCTCGTTTTTAGTTTGAGCAAGTTCCTCCCATGAATGAAACATAACATATTGTCTTAAGCAATATGTAGAAATGAAGAGAGAATGATTCTTGCTTCAAGTAAATTTTGCATGGAGAAGGGAGAAGCCTCTGAAGGAAGATATCCAAAACATTGTAGGGTCTTAATATACTCCTAATTAAATGGATATTGACTTGGCTTTCACCTTCCTTTGATTAATATCAACCAACCATAATCATGCTTTAGGTGTTGAACATTCAAAACTCGCTCTCTCTTTATTATGGTTGGCTTTTGCACTATACCTTTCAGCTCATAAACAATTATAGAGATATCCAGTGCTTACCATTTACCAAACCTCCATGAAAGAGTCACTCTTGGAATATGGTCAAAACTGTAATTTTTTTAGAATATAAATCTCACCTTATCATCTTCTTTCAAAAGTGAAATTTGTTTTAGAGTATAAATCTCACTTTATTATCTTCTTTCAATCATTTAACCAGTGGACCAGCAATGATAGGTTTCAATGCGGATATAATTTGTAGGTGGGCGCTTCCTTATGCTTACCAAACTACATTTTCACATATATAAAAACTATGAAAAATGACCTTACTTAACAATAATGTCCCTTACCTCCCATAGCATATTACATTGGATTTTAATTTCACATGTTCTTTGTCTAGTTATGACATGACTTTAACTTGACCATCACAAGTGTAGGTCTAATTTATGAAACTAAATTAGAACATATATTTAATTATCAACCTAGATTAGTAAACTTAGAAACATGCCAAAATATATGGATCTTAGGTCTAATTAACTTAGGAAGCCATTGTTTAGGATTTGAAAAGTTGAATGTATGCTGGAATCTTAAAGATAGAAATACAACTATTATGAAAAGAAAGTAAAGAAAACATTTAGATTTACTCTATGAAAGCATATAAATGATTGGTCAATGACATTAGTCTATTTTAGAACATGGAGAGGAGGCTCTTTTCTAATAGTCTTGGTTTTCCTTCCACAATCTTTCTATAATAACATTGTCAAACATCTAAGAAAGCATGAGAGAATGTAAACTATAAAAGCACATAAATTTAGTCTAGAAAATCATATGAGAAAGTGAATATTGTTTCAATTCAGTCCTAGCTCATGGAGAAGAGGCTCTTTTCTAAGAGTCTTGGTTGTCATTCCACATTCAAGATAATTACTGAAATGAATGTAATCTTCACTTAAAACATGGCCATAAAATGAATTCATACTGAAAACATCTACAAATACTTACAGCAAGTAAATATGATGAACATAAAGAATTAAACTAGCATATGCACAATTATGAACATTATTCTACAACAAAGTGTACTTAGCTCAGAATGGGGGCCCTCCACCTTTGCCTAGTACACCCTTAAAACAATCAGCTACAACACTCCATTCAAATCATACAATATGCACAAGAAACTGATAGAGCAAGTTTCAGTCTTCAATTGTCTTCAAAAAGTAACAATCTCTAGAATCTTCAGGGTCCTTTCTAACTATGAAAGCCTTGTTTAAATAGGCTAAATCACAACAATAAAAGCTAAAAAGGTTGTAGCAACTAATAATTATCATAATCCACCTCACAAGTCCGAATTCATCAGTTAGTTACACAAAATATGGTTGAATCCCATAAAATCATAAAACATCCCATTTTCAGGGGATTTTCTAATTGATTGGTCAAGTTTGACCAACATTGACCAACAATAATATAACTAATTTGATTCAATCCAATAGATTTTCATCCATCTATGGTTCCAATAGTTTCCATATATGTCTTCGGTTTGAGCCCAAGTGTCCTGCAACAATGACTTTTAACGAGCCATTACAAGCTTTTTCTAGTTCTATCAAAATTTAATTCTAATGCTCAATTTTGACTAAAATATCAAAATAATTCAAAGACATAACTTGACTACCTTGATGTGCATGAAACAAGCAAAATGAGGTGGATAAGGTGATAAAATGGTGAGGAAAGGTGATAAATGATGAAATATGTGTGTCAAAAAGAAGCCAAAATGGGAGACTAACGCTCCCCCTTGCTATGCATCAAGCATGTCCTCATGCTTGATTGTTTTATCTGGATCTTCTTCTTTCCCTAGATGTTGATGTTGCTACCTCAACCTGTGCTGCCTATGGAAGAACATATATCCCTCCTGCTTCTCTTTCCCCCATCCGTATAGATTTCGATTTTTACTTTTTGTTTCTCATACTTGTATTGCTGATGCTTCTTTTCTTGTAACCATATGTATGCCTACTTTGAGATAAGGACATTTTGAGTTTCAAGATTTTGTTGTTTTGACTCTTATACATCTCATTTTCTCTTTGTGGATGCCTTTCCATAATCTCTTCTACCTGGAGTTTTGTTTTCAATTCTTCCACCTGTTTTGCCTCTTCTTCTTTGTCTTTCTTAGAGGATTCTCCATAAGTTTCTGCTGCTATCCTCTTGACCTTCTTACTTAATTTTTCATATGAGGAATCAGAGGATGAATCCTCTCTTTCATTTTCATCATGCCATCTATCTTCTTTTATTTCCTTCAACTTTACATTTGCTTGTTGTCCTAATATTTCAAGAAGGTCATGATGATTTTGTTGTACTTCATCAATTGGCAACTCCTACTCAATTATATCCTAGGTCTCAAAATGAGGTTCTTCCAAAATTCTCACCTCTTTGTTGTGGGGAAAAATGCCTATGCAGGACGATCCTATCCACCTAAGGTGTGATAGTGCCTTAGCAACAAACAGAAACAACTATTCTAGTATTCTTCCTTTATGAATTAAGAATGAAGAGAGATGTGATGGACTAACTGGTGTCTTCCGTTTGTCCCTCGATCCAGTTTCTCTTCTCTTTGAGAGCTCCCAGCTACTTGCCTTCTCACTCGCCCAGCTTCAGCAAGTTCCTGCAAGATCACAAGAGGGGAAAACTACACAAAGACAGATTCATATTCATAACTAGCTTAGGATTAGAAATAAGCTAAACATATTAATGCAATCATACATCAAAGACACATCAACATGTAGGAGAAACTCAAATAGTTTTATTGATGAAATAACAAGGTTCAGGAGGAGATACAACCAAGAGAGTTCCAATCCAGCATCTACCTCCCAGTGAATGAAATCCCTTCTTCACCTCCCTTCAAAGCATAAAGCACCCAATGATTCCAATCTCAAACCAACAACAATTCTTTGCAATATCCAAATTCCGGCCTCTAGATCTCATGGAGGAGAGATCCATATATAGATGTTTGGAGAGAGGATGAGTTAGCTTGAGATCTGACTAGTGTCCTCTCTCTCTGTCAGTTCTTGCTTCCACTTGGAGACTAAGAGCCTCTTACTCATCACTTAGTCGAACTCAGCAAGGCAAGTGTCATGGAGGAAGATTCTGGAAGCTTCCATAGTCTTTACACCTCGCACAAAGAACCCTGCCATTTGTCATTTCCCGCTCAACGCACCCTAGTAGTGCATTTGGGTGCGTTGCAACGCACCTAGCTAGTGTACTGGGGTGCTTTGCAACGCAGGTGGCCAGTGGAGCCACTGAAATGATCCTGATTTGACTTGTTTTTGAGAAGTTTCTGGTGGAGAACTTCTGTGAATTGCTGTGGTTTGCTGGCCTTGTTCCTCCAGGGGTAGGAACAACATGTTTAGGGACTTTGGATCCCTTGGATTATGGGCATTTCATGCTTAATGTCTATAACAGTTGCCCCCTAAAGTATGAGGCTGTTTATCGGGTGAAATGCTTTATTAGGAGGATCCGAAGTTCTTTCAATGCTAGGAGGAGACCTGTAATACAATACAATACAATACATTATTTTCATACTGTTTTCATGATCTAGCTGAGGCGGGCATTCCCATGCTCAGCTCTATAAATTCATTTTCATGTACATATAACAGACAATCGTCTGATGATAGACTAATGATTCTAATAGAGCCATCATCCTTTTGGTAGGATGATTATCTGTGCTGCAAAGCTGTACATTTCCATGTCTTTATTTTCTGAATGTATATCGCAGCCCGGATGGATGAAACTAGATCCGGGGTCTTCAATCTCATCCGATCTTCACTCTAAGTACAAGTCGATCCATGTGAGAATTGCTCTGAAGTTGAACATGGAAAGACATCGCTTGATTACCAGTCAATGATGTAAACTGTTAACAAGCGCGAAAGGAATCACCGATAATGATGATGACCCTCAAGGTACTGCAGTACAATTCACGTGGTGTGAATAGAGGACTTGGCGTCGAACACCACGCAAAATCTTTCGGTCGAAGGTCATTGATGTATACCTGTCGCCGGAAGTGAGAAACTTGCCATTGAGGCATGCAAGCTTCAAAGTACTGAAGGGGGTGTTCCTAGATCAACTTCTTGGATAATGAGCTGATGTCGACAAGAAGCGATCCGTCAAAGGAGGGCCTTAATGAATCCCACATCAATGACACGGAACGGAGCAAATGATTTTGATGGAGGTGAAAACAATCTGATGATATATGATTCAGGGTGGCGGTCATGAAAGAGTATAATGTATGGTATTGGATGGGACACAGGTGACTTCTCTGAACGACTTCTCTTGAACATATGGCGACACTTATGTGATGGATTGGTAGCATTTACCCCAAATGTGGATGGTATGGCGAGACCATGGTGATGTGACCGGTGAATAAAACAACCCAACCCGATTGTGGTACGGAGGAGAAGTGTCATGTTCAAGAGCGACTTGCTACCATCAAAATTTCTTTGAGTTTCTCCCAATTTTTCCCCAGTCATTGCTGACCAGTACCTCTTTATTTTTGTCAAGCTTGAGGAGGATAACATATTCTTGTTCTATAATTTTCCCTTCGGGAAAACCCATCGCTATGTTTTAACGAGCCTAGCGATAGTGAAACTCGTTCTCGTCTAAAGACAAGTTTGTCGCTATTTAATGCATTTAACGAGTCTAACGACAAGGATAACTCGGTCCTTTTCATTTTTAGAGAGTCTGAAAAGGTACATAAAGTTAACTCCAAAAGTCCTTTTTCGTCATCTAATCCCTTAAGTCCGAAAAAGTATAAAACAATACAGAAGGGATGAATTTTCGATATCTTTAACGAGACGAAAAACAAGCGCTCGATCTTGCTGTGCAATAATCCCTCAGGTCCAAAAAGATTAAAATCTAGAGGAGGGATATCTCTTCCGGTCACTTTAACGAGCTGGAAGGCCAAAACTCGGCAATATTTTCATATTTTACGAGTCAGATGAAAAGAGCTTAAAGAAGACTCGTCTTTCGAGGAACGAGTGATAAAATGGGTAGCAGCTGATTCCAGGGAAGGATTGGAATTTCCAAATCACGGCAGTGTCACAAGGATGGCTAGTGAAATCACTCTTCGCAGCTGTGGTTATTTACCAGAATAGTTCATTTTTTAACGAGCTTAAACGCGGGTGGAAACATTTGCTCGATCTTATGTTTATTTTTTAACGAGCATGAACTATGTGCTAAAACTGCTCGGATCTTGCATTTATTTTTTAACAAGCATGAACTGTGTGCTAAAACTGCTCGAATCTTGCGTTTATTTTTTAACGAGCATGAACTGTGTGCTAAAACTGCTCGATTAATCCAGTCATATGATAAGAATGTCTCGCTAAGATTCCATTTTTTATGGAGCTTGCGCCTTACAAAGCTTTGCTCCGCATCCTTTCGTTATGCAAGTTCGGAAACGACTAATCCTACGAGTTTAACGGGTTAGACCTACGGGTTTAAAGGGAGGACCTAAAAATTTAAAAAATAAATAGCCGCCCTTGCTTGCACTCCAAAAGGTTTGCATGCCCCCAGGTATAAAACAAAGTTTCAAGGTTACCTCTACTTCACTTCCGCCAAAACAATTGTTTTACCCAGAGAGGCCTACCTCTTTCAGGTCACCCAAAGATTGTTCTGTTAATCTTTCAAATAAAACACTTCTTCGACGATGTCTACCGAGATAAACAAAGGTGAGCGACGATGCCCGCCAACTCACATGACTTTGACAAAAGAATCCTATTCTAGAATAACCCCTCCTCCAACCACGGACGGGGTACAGACTAGTCATATTCTCCCGTGGAAACCTACCCTATACCCAAAGTTTTCCTGCCGAAGCAGACCAGGACGCATGCCCCCTGGGTTCTAGTCATATCCTTCCTAATCACTCGCGCTCATCGGGAGGACGGACCGTGGGTCGAGACATTTCTTGAGTGGAGAGACCATTTAGGGATGGTATATGACTATTTGCGATGCGTGATCCGAGAAATGAAAGTTGGTCCACGAGCTTGACCATTCTTCCTTCATGTGGAAAACACATTACTCTAAAGAGTGAGGAGACGATGGCTTCCATGCAATAAATATAGTCTCGTCCAAGGAGTAGGTTATAATCCAAGGGTCCTTGAACGACCATCACGTTCATTTGAACGGTCTTCCCTTTCAATGTTATTGGCACATTGGGAAGAATCCCTAAAGGTCGACTGGTTCCTTTATCAAAGCCTGTCAGATTTCTCATTTCAGGCAAAAGCGATGGCGAACCAAGCGCTTTCCAGGCAGTAGAGGAAAGTATACTCACAGAAGCCCCCTCATCAATGATGGTACCAGCCATAATCATTCTATATATTTGGACGATAATTCTGAATGGTATGCTTGCTGGTAAGCGGGGTCTGCCTAGTTGATTCCAGTCGAAGGAGACAACTAGGTTGCTTGGAGGTGGGACCGAGTATACGGCCGGGTATGACTCTGACGAAGTTCCTTCCTACGATAAAGGAATGGGCAAACTGCCCCCTTGTTCGTCAGAGTCTGTGTTGATGAAGAGAATTTGGACGGTGTCATCTTTATTCTCCTCTGTGATGGCACCATTCGAAGATAGAACCTCTGAAGGCAAGACCGGGTCAACTGCCGCCTCGACCTTTTGAATTTCGTCAGGCATGGATTCAGACGGTTTATCCTCAATGATAGGTGCTTCGGCTGACCACCTGAGCGGGCCAGCCGGGTTTTCAACTGGTGAAGGACTTGGCAGGAGTTTTTGATATCCAGGAGGAAGTCGCGCTGGTAAAACCGGGCGATCTTCCAAAACTCTTTTAGCCTCGTCTAAGAAGGGACAACGGTGGATGGCATGGTCACCTTCACACAGTTTGTAGGGAAATCTAACTTTCCCTCTCTGTCCTGTGGCTTCACTTTCACTAGTTGACGGTGTGCTGTCAACATGGCTATCAGAGGTTGACGCCACCGAATTGTGCAAGCGGGGAGACCAGTCCCTTAGTATCCAAGGGATGCAAGGACAATCTCTGTGAAAGTGGTCTCCCTTGCATATGACACATGGCGATTTAGGCCTGGTCAGTGCAGTGTGTGGATTTTCGTTAGACGCCATTCGTTTGCCCCCATTCGCCTTTGGCTCCTTCTTCTTCTTCTCTTTCTTCTTCTTTTCCTTCTTCTCCTTAGGAGCTTGGCTTTTGGCTTTGCCAGCTCCATCAAGCGAAGAGGAAGGAGGAGAGGAAGAATTAGACGAAGTGGAAGGTTGGTGGGCAACTCTGGACTGGTCTAACTGCTGATTCGATTGTTCAGGAATAGTGGTGTTTTGAACAACATTGGTTGAGAAGAGCCAGACAGGCAAGCCGATTGTCAGCCCTGGAAGCGACAATGTGGCCATATGGGGCGCTCCAACATCTCCCCAAGAGGAGAAGGGACTAGGATTTCCACCAAGGGGAATTCCTTGGTTGGAGGGCTCCATTTTCTCAACTGAAAGATCAATGCGGGAATAAGCGTGATTAGTATTCCGTTTAAAATAAATTTTAACGACGCTTTAGACACAACTTGTTTTTTCAATTTTAAAGAGTCGAGAAAAAACAAAAGATGAATCTAGTCTCCTTCGATGTTTTAACGAGCCCGAAGTGATAAATGCTCGGATGGACTTTTTCCGTTATAGAGTCTGAAAAAGGCCAAAAGGAACTGCTCTGGAGATCTAGGTAGAGGGTGTGCCAAACCAATCACAAAACTGCAGAATACGTTTTACGGTACGGCAGTCAATCTTCCCGAATGCTGTGTTCGGTGCATTGCGATCAGTAGGGCGGTCGACACGGCTTCCTAAGGATAAAGGTTTTAAGCCTATAGGGGTCTCCCAATATATACTCGACGGTACGTGGGAGCACAATCCGTACTGGCACTTTTGGTCCCTCAGGAGGAATCACCCAACCATCAGTGAGGCCAACAGATACCAGGTTTTAAGACGCCGGAACACGTCTCTACCCTAGACCTCTATGTTGTGCGTTAAGTTACAAAGCGTTATTAAGTTCATTCAGTTTATTTTAAGTTGATCTTTTTAGAAGTTTGCCTTTTGAGGTTCACCACGAGATGTAGATACAACTCCTAAATGCAATCTAAAAGATGATATCAAAATCTTTATCTCTTTTTCAACAATGAAAATCCTAGCTACAAAGGGAAAAGAAAGACACCATCTTTTCTCAAAGAGCAAGCAACACACTATAAATGCACTTTTCCTAAATCAATCCAAGCAAACTATCAACATGCAAATGCACAAATGCAAGTGTTTGTTTTTCGCTTCCTTAATATTGATGCCTAAAAAGAAAGTTTTTGCACAACATTGAATTTGCTTTTAAATGACAAATACAAACAAGCTTACTTTTTCGAAATCGAAAAGGGTAGAAGAGATTACAACACTCTACAATTTTCGAAATAAACACTTGTTTCGACACTTAAAAGAGACAAACTCAAACCAAAAGAAAAAGTAAATGTATAACCAACTGTAAACAGCCGATGAACTCTCTCCAAAGACCACTATCAACAGATCTGAATCAAGGGCTACAGTATGACTATTTCACTCTTGCAATGGAAAACTGTAAATGATGCCACAAACACATAAAAACACTCACAGTCTTTTTGTACAAAGGAGGCGGAATTAAGGCAGAGTAAAGGGGTTATCAGACAGGTACCTATGCTGGTTACAGGCTGCAGAAATCAGAGATCAAAACAAGGCAAAACAGAGCAAAGAACCCCAGCTGCACAAGGCATAAGCTGATCAGCGCACCTGTATAACAGAGAAACTGAATTGCAGCACAGGTAGCCCTCTCGGGACCTGCGTTGAAATGCAGAGTCTCTTCACAGAGCCTGCGCTGGAGCAGAAACGAGAGTTCTCTCTGGGTTCTGGGTCACGGTTTGCAGTTTAATCTACAGTTTCAGGCCAAATAAAAACAACAAGCAAGGTACAATCAAAGGGATGATTTGAAGGAGGGCTAAGATCTATCACAAAGGGTCATCAAATCATTTGTGAGTCCATTGTTCAGATCATAGACAAATCCAGTGATTGGATCAAAGCAGCAACTGTCTACTTTGCATCTGAAAATAGCAGATGCAGTTCGATTGCTGCTCTTGAGTCTATGAAACAAACAATGATAGAAACACAAATAAAATGAATATACAGATCTCCCCAGCGGATTCGCCAATTTGTTGTGGGGAAAAATGCCTATGCAGGATGATCCTATCCACCTAAGGTGTGATAGTGCCTTAGCAACAAACAGAAACAACTATTCTAGTATTCTTCCTTTATGAATTAAGAATGAAGAGAGATGTGATGGACTAACCGGTGTCTTCCGTTTGTCCCTCGATCCGGTTTCTCTTCTCTTTGAGAGCTCCCAGCTACTTGCCTTCTCACTCGCCCAGCTTCACCAAGTTCCTACAAGATCACAAGAGGGGAAAACTACACAAAGACAGATTCATATTCATAACTAGCTCAGGATTAGAAATAAGCTAAACATATTAATGCAATCATACATCAAAGACACATCAACATGTAGGAGAAACTCAAATAGTTTTATTGATGAAATAACAAGGTTCAGGAGGAGATACAACCAAGAGAGTTCCAATCCAGCATCTACCTCCCAGCGAATGAAATCCCTTCTTCACCTCCCTTCAAAGCATAAAGCACCCAATGATTCCAATCTCAAACCAACAACAATTCTTTGCAATATCCAAATTCCAGCCTCTAGATCTCATGGAGGAGAGATCCATATATAGATTTTTGGAGAGAGGATGAGTCAGCTTGAGATCTTACTAGTGTCCTCTCTCTCTGTCATTTCTTGCTTCCACTTGGAGACTAAGAGCCTCTTACTCATCACTTAGTCAAACTCAGCAAGGCAAGTGTCATGGAGGAAGATTCTGGAAGCTTCCACAGTCTTTACACCTCGCACAAAGGACCCTACCATTTGTCATTTCCCGCTCAACGCACCCTGGTAGTGCATTTGGGTGCGTTGCAACGCACCTAGCTAGTGTACTGGGGTGCTTTGCAACGCAGGTGGCCAGTGGAGCCACTGAAATGATCCTGATTTGACTTGTTTTTGAGCAGTTTCTGGTGGAGAACTTCTGTGAATTGCTGTGGTTTGCTGGCCTTGTTCCTCTAGGGGTAGGAACAACATGTTTAGGGACTTTGGATCCCTTGGATTATGGACATTTCATGCTTAGAGCTGTAAGGCACAAAAATGTCTATAACACTCTTCTAACATCCTCTTCTTAGATTTCATAGGAAAAGAGACAAAAGTTTTGTCTTCTTCCAGAATTTCCATTTCAACTTTCTTTTTATATCTTCTTCCTGGGTAAGATGATGTATACATTACCTCTCTGGAAAAATATGACTGTGTGTTAATCTTTGAAGATAAATCTGATTAGCCTTCCTCCTGATTTTCTGTAAAGTTGTTCCTCTTAAGGAAACTCATCCATGTCTCCCCTGTTGTGATTTTCAAATTATATTCCACAAGCATCTTTATCAATGCCTGATGATAGTAACTCACCTTCTTGTGGTAATCCTGTAGCCAAAGCTAGATACTCCTATGTTACAGGAATGATTATATGTCGCACAACTCTCTTTTCATCCTTATAGTTGGCCACAAATGCTTTTGTAATTTTATGATTATATCCATTGAACTTTCTTAAAGAGCCCATCAAATCTGCTTTACCAAGTTGCTCTTTACTTCCTTGTGTCCATTTTTCTTCTTGGAACCCAATTGGTTCAATCCTCCTTTCCATTTTTGAATGTCTGCTCTATAATTTTGATACCCAGGTTTTCAAACTGCTTGTCAAAATTCATTGATTGAATTTCAAAAAGAAAATAAAATAACAATAGGGATTTTTTCTACCTTCTTCCCTTATTTTTTTTTTTAATTTCTTGGTTTAGAAAGAGCTTTGTAGTCCAAGAGTATTTCAAAAGTCTCAGTTCTGGGAGGAAGAATTTATGAAATACTTTCAAAAAAATAGAATTTCCATTATTTCTCTGTATGACCTCTATTTTTTTTTTGAATTAAATTTAAACATCTCTTGCTTCTAAAAACGAATTCCAGAAAGAATTTCGTTAAAAATAAACTCAAAGAGAAAATTTTGGTTTGTACCTAGCAGAGAAAAATTGTTTCTAGTTTTTGTAGCAAAATCCTAATGTGTAATTTGTATACCCTAGAGCTTTGATAATCCTTTCTTTATAACTCTGCTTTACAAGCCTTCTACTTTTATAACCCTATAGCATTGACAATTAACTATTTTGAGAAAGGGGTTTTTCGAAAAGAAAAATCTAAAGGAATAACTCTACTACTTATTCCTTCAATTCTTGAGTCCTATTTTATTATTCCTTCTTGATGCCAAATGTTGCTTCCTTACAGTTGTCAACAAAAAAAACTTAAACTCTTACCTGGAGCTAGCTACCAACTGACCTTCAAATCCAAGAATTTCACAATGTAGAGATAATATCTGTTGAAACGTAAAATTGGGCATGATTCTCTTGATTTGTTTTTCTACAGAGATTGATCATGAAATCTTGGGGATTTAATTTTACGAGATATCTCCTAAAACTAGAAACTTATTGTAAAACTAGCACTTCTGACTTAGAACTTGTGTTTCATCTTGAAATTTTGGGTTTTCCACAACCATTATATTCACAAATTTTAGCTTCATGTAGACTTATAAAAAAAATCAAGTTCCTAGTTTATGGTTCCTACCTTTCTTCTAATCTCGTTTTCTTCCTGTACTTGAAATTTCCTAGATTTCACTTGTGGGCTTTTAATTTCTGTATAAATTGGCTCAAAAGAAATGAATTTCAGGTTCAAGCTCCATAGTAGACTTCATGTTATCATTCTCTGTGCTTCGATTTCTTTCTATCCTGCTCATTCCTTTGTAGCTTCTTCTTTCTCTAACACTGTGTTCCACTCTTCGTGGAAGCTTTTTGAAAAACTTCTGTTATGCTGTCATATTCACCTTGGTAAAGACTGACGCCTTGGAAATTTATGATATAATTCACTGTATGAGACTGACTTGGAGTCTACGAGCTCATCTGAGGTAGTACTACTCTTCTTAGTAATGCCGTAGTACATTTAGAATTTCTCGGAATCATTTGTAACCTTGATTTCCAAAACTAAATATATGATTTCATTCATAAGCTATTGTGACTTATGATTGCACTTCATTGTGTTTGTATTTTCCTTTCCTGTTACTAATACAATAGTACCCTTATAACTCTAAGACTATAATCATAGTAAGCAGTGTTGATTCGTCTTCATGATTTCAATAGTAGACAACTTATTTTTATATAATCCATAGGCAACTCGATTCGAATTTGTAGGTAAGTTTCATTTCATTATATGATATTATGCCAACTTCTTTTCATTATCAGTGTAGGTACGAGGTCTTTTACAAGTAATTAAAAGTCTTCTTTAAAATCATAGCATGTAATGTTCCTCTCATTCAATCATAGTTTGGCATGTAACATTGCTCTTTTTTTTAACATAGTTTGGCATGATTAAGTATTGTAATTAACTACCATTACAATATTCTTTGTATATATAATCTTTTTAATTCTTATGAGAAAAATGTCTCTTAAAAGATTATTTTTCTTTAAAATGACCATTTTTAAGGTCATTTTAAAACAAGGTACATCGTTCCTTAATGATTTCCTTGCTTTTACAACAGCAAATTCTTTCAACTTTGACCTTTAAATACTAACTTTCTTCAACTATTTTCACAACTAATTATGAGTAGAGGGTTTTTAATGAGCTTTTCTTTCAAATTTTACTTATCTCTTTCTAAATAATCACCCCATTTTATTTCCTTTTGCAGAGAACACTTTCTTTTTCTCATTTTACCTTGTTTTTTCAGGACAAGAAAGGAGGTTTTCTCTCTAATTTTGGCTTCTATTTGAAGTATGGAAAGGGTTTATGGAGGGTTTATAGAATGGTGTAAAAGGTTTATGGAGGGTTTATGGAGAAAGATGCATCAAGATTTAACTAGCCTTTCAATTACAAGTATTATGTCAAAATCAAAAGCATTAAAACAAAAAAAATTAACTTACAGAACTTTCCATTGGTTTATTGATTGTAGCTTGATTGTAGAAGTAGGCTCCTTCATGTCAACTTCTTTGTTTCTCCTGAGATGAGGTGGTCTTTGAAAGTAGTCCTTTTATGAAAGTTATTTTTTCTTGAAATGTTGTTACCATAATTGTAACCTTCTTTTATTTGTGCAAGTCCCTTCTGAATAATGTTGCTCATGTAATGTAGCTTGTGTTCAGGTCCCTTTAGACAATTTTAGATATTGAATTTTTAGGTCCCTCTATATTAAACTTGAAATTTAATAGCTTGTCTTTGAAGTTGCTTGAAGCAGTCTGATCTTTTAGATGGAAAGGATAACAAAAGCATAAATAATTTTTCTTTCCCTCTCTCTCTTGCTTATTTTGAGACTTGTCCTCAAGTCTTTACCTTTATTTTTTAAAGAAAAACAAAAAACAATATTGAGTAGTGAAAAGCATAATGAAAGGAAATGAAATAGAACTCTTTTTATTTTTTAGAATTCATATTAGCCACATAATTTGGTTTTCCAGTATGAATTCAAGTTCGTACTGTGCTAGGAACCTGGATTTTCACAGTGAAACCTCTTTATTATTATCGAACTTTTTTTATTATTATTGGATGGAATTGGAGTAGGGTTTGAAAGATTATGAAATTAATTTAAATTGAAGTCATGATCTAAGAGTAGATGGATAGATGGATAATAGGTATAGACTTCAACATGGATGTTCATGGAGCTTAGCATACTATATGGATGATGAATGAAACCATGAACAATCTGAAATATGAAAGGTTTATTTGGAAATGGATGTGACTTGGAAATGAACTTGTCTTCTTCTTCTGTTGATTGGATTCATGTCTTTTTCCTTTATCTCAATCCATCTTATAAGATTATAAGTGTTGTTGGTCAGAAATTGAAATAAATCTTCAAGAGCTTTGAGTTTATTTGGATAAACTCAACATCAGATAAATTTCATCATTGTTTTCACTTGAATATTCATAGATATGAATTTTTAAAGATTGACTTTGAAAATTCCTTCGTCTGTGCAGTTGACCCTTTAAATCTTCTTGGGGCCTACAAAAACATAGCACTTTCCTTCAATACAGTATTATATGATGGAGTAAGAGAGGTTTAAAGTCTCTCGTCTTCCAATAAATATGTAACCAATGCTTGAAAAACAAGTCCAAAGATGATATACAAAGAAAATGCAATTGTTTACCACTTGAGGAGTGGTGGCCATCCAAGACCTCCTAGTGATATTTTGTTCACAAAATCTTTGATTTATGTCATATTAGAGTGATTACAAATCCAAGTTAGAGTGAATTCATATGGATACTTCCACTATATATAGGTTCTCAAAACGGTTTAAGGTGATATGCTAAAAATGATGAAGAATACATTGTTTGATAGAGTTGCTTTTGAATTTTTTATTAAACCAACAGTCACTATTTGGAGTGTAACGTTTTCGTTGAAGATATGATTGATGTGATTCCACTTGGAGATTAAAGTAGATTAACTTTTTTCTATCTAGTAGAAATAGGTTTTTAAAACTCTTAATTTTGATAATGAATAGACCTAGGAGACAGAGTTTTACTATGCTGATTTGAAGACATGTAGTCACTGAATGTGGCATAACCTTTTCATTTGACCTCCAAATGGGATGGTTCAAATTGTGTTATGAACTAGACTTGAATATATATATATATATATATATATATATATATATATATATATATATATATATATATATATATATATATATATATATATATATATATATATATATATATATATATATATATATATATATATATATATATATATATATATATATATATAGTTTTTGAAAAGAAGATGATTTTATATGTGAAGTATTCCTATGAACAGTCAAGGCCTAGAATAGTCACCATGCCGATTTTTCGACAAGCAGTTAGTATTTTGCGCATAAAATTTTCATATGATATTGGATTGAGGTGATTAAAATTGATTTGTAAACTTATTTCAAGGGTTATCTTTCCTATGAATATCATTTTAAAATGTTTCCATTTGACCCCTAAATAAAGGTTGTACTAACTCTATCCTCAAAATTTCACTTGAGACCTAGTTTTTATTTTGATCATATCCTTTTGATTTGTGATCCAAATTGAAAATTTCAAAATGGATTTAAAAACTAGATTTTAAGATATATATTGTTTAAAAACATGTTTTCAAAATGATCATATATGGTTACCTGAAATAGGATTGTCTTCACTGCATTTTTCCATGAAATCCTTCCAAATGAGTATTGAACAACGATTTGAAGAATTATTCATAAATTTTTTAAGAAAAAGTCTTATTCATTTTACCTATTTATTTATTTATTATATTATACCCTACTCTATTGTTGAAATAATTCATTCTCTCAAGTGTAAGATAATTTCCGATGCATCCATTTCCGTAACAAGATCATAAGTAGACTCATATCTAAAGTTTAAAAAATATACTTTAATGAATGCTTGGACATGAAAATTGTGTTTATCATAAAGATTTGATCCTAAGGAATGTTGAAAATTGGAGTGGTGTTGTGGCCTAATGACTAGTTGAAATCAAGTTTTGAAATGATCTTTGTTTGTTTGGGTCTCCTTAATTTCTTAGCACAAAGTTCTCCTTGTGGAACTTGTTCAAAATCTTGAATGCACAAGGGATATTGTGATATACATGCTATAAAATCTTCAATCTTTGGCTCTAATGGTTGATCTTCAATGCATATCCATGAGTTGTTCACCTTCTTACAAAGATAGCTAAAAGAAAGTTTTAGGTTCTCTTTTTGTGGATCATTTTCATGAATGTTTTGTTCCTCTTCTATGTTTTGAAATGAAGATTCATCCCTAGTGGCCATTCTAAATTGTGGACAAGGATTTAAGAAGATCTTTATGGTGGCATACCCTCATTCTCTAAATGAATTTTTTAACATCATGTTTTGTAGATCTTGTTTTGAAAATGGATTTTGTAGTTAGTGAGTTTTTATTAGTGGTTGGGGGTTTTGTTTTCGGGAACTATCTTTCTAATTTCTATGTCTAAATCTGAATAACCATAATGAATTTTTTTTTTGTTTTTGTGATTTGTTGTTGTTATTGTATTTTTTTAAACAAGCTTCCTAACTAATTTTATCTAAGCGTGCTTCTCGGAAAAGGTGCCAAAAATGTAGGTCTAATTTATGAAACTAAATTAGAACATATATTTAATTATTAACCCGGATTAGTAAACTTAGAAACATGCTAAAATATATGGATCTTAGATCTAATTAAATTAGGAACCCAATGTTTAGGATTTCAAAAGTTGAATGCAAACCAAAATGGGAGACTGACAATAAGTTCCCTCCAAATTTTAGCTAAAGGAGTACTCAATAGGTGTTTGACACTCGAAGAATTTCATGCAACAAAATAAGGGGAAGGATTTGTATATCCATAACCTTATGATAAATCTATTCACATCTAGTCACTTTCCACACTGAAGTATTTCTAAATTTTCTTACTCATTGACATGTCTCATGCTTTTATTGTTGAAGAATGCCAAGTTTTTTAGTATCAGAGATATCAATGATGTGCTTTATAAATTTCATCGACATCATCAATTTATACCATTGTCATTTTCATTTTTCCAAACTCTTGAAGTCTTTCTCACTCTATTTAATTGATTTTACTAGAGTCCTCGTTTCAAAACACTAGAAGCGTTGGCTCATTGACTGGTGAGTACTTTTCAAGTAGTGTGTTGAAACTTGGTCAAATTCTCAAGTTGGTTTAACTTACAATAAGTCTTTAAAACTCATTTCTCTCCACCTTAATCAAGATTATCTAGTGTAGTCAAACAATTTACCATTAAATTATAATTTTAATAAGGTTGTGGATTAACATCAATGGATTGTCTGAGCTTTCTCCATGTAAAAAAATGAAAATATTTCCTGGCTAAAAATTAAATGGAACAAGATACTAGTTTATTCTCCATTAGACTATATTAATAGTGGTCTACATCCATGGAATTTAATATTATAAGTATAAAACCATTTAATTTTGTATTAGGAAATTGATAGCCTGATTACAATAGGGCTAATGGCCACAAACCCACCTCCTACCTTTATGACTCCACAGAAAGCAACAAGTACAGGATTATCCTCCTCTACTTAAGTACTTGAATTTTAACACAAATCATAGATCAAACTGCACTATGAAGAAGTTGGGGGACTTGCCTAACCTTCATGGTAATTTTTGTGTGGCTGAGAATTAATTCTGACCAATCAATTCTCCTCTAGCCTCGGCGACCCCAATAAATTCCACACTTGTCAGTCCTTCAATGATGAGACTATTTGAATATTATTTAGTTTGCACTTTTGAAGACTAGGCATGGAAAGTTATTGTAATGCCTTCCCTAATCCTTGATCATGTTCACATATAAAAATAATCCAAGTATATTTTTTACAAATTCACATAATTTCCTCGAAATCCTTGTAACCTTATATCGACATTGAAAGTATCAAAATATTCACCCACTTGTTCCCCAAGAGTTTCCCCACCTGATAACATCAATATAAAGGATCTACAAGCATTAGCATTCAAACTTGGTGCAAGCAGGGGAAAAACTAGTATGTGGTTATAGTAGACAAGTTGTCATATATAAGGCACCCTTCCAAATGGGATCCATTTAAAATCACAAGAAACAAATCTGTCTATACATGGTATTCACAACCTCAACTTTGAGACCTATGGATAGAGGGGTTTCGCACTAAGAAAATACCTATATTGTCTTGCCTCAATGGGATTAGCAAGCTCCATATCGACATAAGTTACAAGAAGTTTGATCCAAAGTCAAATCATCTCTTTCCAACTAACTTGCTCAAAAAATTATAATAGACTTAATGGATTCCACTTCCTCCTATTAAATGTGTACCACAAGTTATAGATAGAATGCATAAAATGCTAACCAAATAAATTGGTGGTGTAAGTCCCTTCAAAAATAAATTGCCTATAGTAGAAAATTTGGATTACAATTTGTTCCAAAATAAGTCTCAAAGCCCTGGAGATAGCTTTGAGTTATAGTTCAAAATTTCAAATAAATCTCAAAGCCCTGGAGATAACTTCGAGTTCCAGTTGAAACATTTGCATTCAGATTTCATTGGTAGTGACTTTCTGCCTCACACCTTACCTTGTTTATTCATTTCTTCAATTTAAAAAGGAAATGTCATGGAGTTCTATTCATTGATTTTATTTAAAATGGAAATTCTATGGAGTTATAGTTTAGATAAAGTTGGTTTGTGTTTTTATTAACAAACAAATTTTTTAAAGCATAATCAAGTTAAAGTTGGTTTCTATTTTTATTAAAAATATTTGAAATGTTTTTGGTGAGGTTGGAAACTTGTCTTCATGTGGAAATTAGCTTTTACAACAAGATAAGCATAATTTAAAGATTTTTATTTTTATTGAAGTTGGAATATAACTTTTCTAAGAATTTTAAAATATAATAATGTTTAACAACAATATTTAACTATTAATTAAATTTCAAGAGTAAGTCGTAGAGTCCTTAAATAGCTTCTACAGGTGTTTTTTAATCAAACTATTAGTCACATGCTTAACGAAACATAGATTAATTGGTGTATACCTATCATAAGAGAAAATCATCATGCTTATCAAGGGAGATTTTTCCAAATCATGAAGTGAAAAATCTTATTGTTAATGTTAATGTCATTTTTTCTAAAGTATGATTTAATTTAGAGTATAAATTCCTTGGAGTTAAACAACGCCTCACTTTTTTAATGTATCATTAAGTTTTGTTAATGCGGGTCTATTGCAAGTGAGATCACCCTATGGTCTTGGGTTGAGAACCCCAATACAGCAGATGGCAAACAACAACAAGAAATGCTTAGGTGAACAACCTAAATGCTTATTCTATTGAACTATGCACAAGTGTCCTTACCCAGAGGTCCTACGTTTGGGTAGATCCCATAGGGTGAAAATCGTCGGCTTCTCCTAATGTCTTTGAAACCTGAAAATTATTGAAATGAAACATATACAGCAGTAGAAACATAAATCATGTTCATGATATTAACTTTAGATCATATAAATGAATGAACAATTACACATCAATAAATATTCATAAATCAATGCTTAAACATATTTAATATCGAAAACTGAAAAGCATTTATTTATTGAAGTAAGCTACAAGTAAAGTGAAGAAATATGACTTGATTCCTTCTCCAGCTCCAAGCGGAACCATCCTCCGAATGCGTCCTTTCCGAGCCTCGGCAATCCTCCTCCATCACCAATATAAGGATATCTCAAGAAAGATGAAGGATATCTCCGACAAGGAAACAAGGGTTTCCTGAAAATTTGGGGAGTGCAGGAGGCATAAGGATTTCATCAGACTCAGTCGAGGATAATCTCACTATAGTATCAAAATCTCTTTTCTCCTCCCTTAAGGCCTTCCCATGGAGGTTTATTTATACTTCTCCAAATTATTCTTTTTAGCTGGCAAACAGTTGGTCCACAAGCTATAGGAGGTGAGTAACAAGTAAGACCCACGAGCTCTGCTCGAAATTAAGGATTTTTTTTTTTTTTAGTGTTTTAACATATGTACGTGGATTGGGTATATGTCGACCTGCGTATACACTCTTTTATCACAGGGAAAAGTAGCATATAGGGAATAAAACACTGTTTTTTAGATTTTGGACAAAGTATGGAAGGAAGGGTTGCCCTAATAAGCACTAACCATATTGGATCTTAGAGAAGAGATGAATCAAATGATCTCCATTGCATAACTTGCATTGAAATTTTACTTTCTTCTTAGACTCTTTCCTACCCACTCCTCCATCATTGTCGGGTTTGTTTGCATTGCCCTTCCCATCCTGGCTCTTTTTCCTACCTCATCCTTTCTTCTTCCCATCGAATTGTTGGTTTCCTTTGGGGTTAGAAGTTTGGGTCCAGCATTTATATACGTAGGTTGAGAAGGTGTAGATACAGACGGCAATGCCTGCATAAAGGAAGCAATTTGTAAAGGCAACTACTGCAATTGATTCAGCAGGTTAACCGTGTTAGCATCAATATATCCGACTAACCCATTGGAATGGGGACCTGGCTTCAGCTTGGCTATATCAACCTTGGACCTAGGAGCATTAGGTAGAATGTTTTGAAGAACCCCAAATTGAGAATATATGAATTCTAACTGTTAGGCCCTAAAATATCCTGCTCTTTGATGAAAACAACGAACAGTGACACGTCCTTAGAGATCTCAAGTTTTAGTGATTTAAGAAACCATTCAAGAATGAACTCTTATGGAATTCTAGCTTTAACGATCCTCTTCCTTCTCCTCCATTCCTGGATATGATCCGAATGTGGGTTGCCTGATCCTGTTCAAAATTAGCCAAAATCTCAGTTCCAACATCATAGCGGACAGGCAACTGGAAATGGTTTAAAAATATAGTAGCCAAATCGACGAAAGAAGTGAAGGTGCCCCTTACCACTTCTATGTACCACTTAACTACATTTCCAATTAGGGTACATTGAAATAATATCAACCTGATTGAATCGTATATCAAGGAGTTGTACGAGCACCATAAATGGAAAGTGGTTACTTGATCACCCGGACCTTGACCAGTCTTCCCCTCAAATTTTAGTATATCTGAGGGAAGTTTGGCTGGGACCGAAGGCTAAACCAGGTTATACCTAATTGGATCATTAGTCAATATAGAGAGATCTGGCAAGTTTAGCATTGCCAGAAAAGGTAGTCGCAAAGGACCCTGAGGATTCCACCCGATGTGGGCGGAACTCCCAACATTCTAAAAAGAATGGCCTGGATTTGTAAAGGCACCAAGTTGCCTAAAGTAACTCACTGACCCAAATGAACCATAAGGAGCTCCTTGTGGTATAGAAAAAATCGGAGTTTGACCAAATCCAATGGAAAAAACTATGTAACTAGTAAAGTTTCCCCCTAGAGAAGTGTTAAAAGGAGCAAAGAGCCCCTGGTAGGGGTTCCATCCATTAGCATAGGGAGAAAAGTTCTGGAATGAAATGACAGAAGAAAATGGCATATTCCTTTGTTGGCTGAAATAATATTGATTCCCAGCTCCTAAACCACTAACCATAGGGTTTGTCCAACTTTGAAACAGATTATAATTTTGACCCATAGAGGAAAAAGGCATTGATCCCAAAGTTGGATTAGAATGTGGTATATGACCACCCCTAAATGGGAAACCTAAAAAGAATCTAATCCACTTGCCATGGATGTGGAGGTAGCTGATGGAATACTTAACGCAACCTAAGGAATCACACTGGTCGGCATTCCAAAATGGAAAAAGCCAATGCCAGAGGAAACAGCTTGAGAACTTCCACTCAAAGATGGAATGGAAGTAGAATCAAATATAACAGTGCTAGGAGTAACGAAAGGTATAGAAATAGTTCCTTTTCCTTGTATGGATACTGGAGTTTTCATACTTGTAGCACTTGTCGTGGATGTCAAGTTTGCAGTTGTGGTCATTGAAGGAAAAGATCGATATAAACCTGGGCTCAAAGGCATGCTAGTTGGAGTCTCGACATATAATAAAACGTCTGGATGATTGGGAGGAAGAGGATAATTAGGAGACACAATAGACTCAGGAAGCTCTTCAACCTTAATACCGTCTTCCTACCAGAAGAGGACTCAAGAAAGAACTAGAGTATTCCTCTCTAATTCTCTACTTGTACAAGGTCTATCTTGTGAAACAATAACTCCAATCGGAGGATAAATCTCTGAATCACCTCTGCCACCAAGTGAAAACCACTGGAGAAGTTTCTCCTCTGCCTTTGAGGAGAAGGCTCAGGACTCGTAGGTGATAGCCCATGAAGTCTCCTAGACTAACGAGCCGGTCGATTAGCCACTTTGAATAATTTGTGAGAACTCTACTTAAAGACTCAAAAACGTTGTAAAGCTAGGCCAACTAGGAGCAAAGAACACTGTCTAAAAGTCCCTAAAGATACAAAAAATCAAACTAATTTAAAGTATTTTCGCTCCGGGTGATTAGGACCGGACACCAAAATGCAAGAAAGGCAAAATCAAGGGCCTTCTGAAAATAGTACAGGGTAATTACACTCTAGGCCTACTAGCAAGTGTATCTGAAGTAGTTACACTAACATCTAGAAAATAGCCTTTGCCAGTGCAAGGACCCAATCTTTGCAAGGGTAACCTCTAGAAGTACTATTCAACGTGATGCAACATTAGCCTAAGGTGCCATGGGATTCCCCTGTGCAGCCAACTATGCGATCCCTAGGAAAGGAAACTGTGGATACAAACTCGTATCAAAATCTGGGTGGATCAGTCGTGAGGTGGGTATCTCTCTTCGTTTTCTTCACTCTCCCTCATGCTTAACTCCCAGTCACATATATTTCCCGGTCTTTCTAACGATATTGGATTTCGCTCTTTATTCAACTTCTACATTTTGTAATTTGAGCAGCCTTGGAGAGTTAACTCTCCACTCACCTATTCCAAGGCCCTAATGAACCTAAACTTGTTAGTGTTTGTTAATGACAACAATAAAAGTTCTAGTTCATTTTATTAAATCCCTTGATTTTATATAGTTGTTCTTTAAGTCAAGGGGAATTATGAGAGCTAAACTGATGATGTTTTATGACGCAAAAGAAACCAATAGAAAACTAACTATATGCATGCAGTGATTTTCTTCGATGAATAGTGATTTCTACTTAGGTTCTACGAAAAACTATATAAGAAAAATATTTTTCTTCTTTTCTGAAACAATCCACACACACCCAAAATATAAAAAAACTAAGAATGCTTAAGGTTCAAACTAACCTAATGTAAGTCGAAATGATGATGCAAGATCTTAGATAACACTCCTAAGCAAATGTTGTTCTTTATAGAGTCAATTAAGCCAAATTGGTAATGAACAAGGCAAAACAAAAAACAAAAAAAATTAAAAATTAATCTCTCTCCAAAGCTAATAGAACAAATTGCAAAAGATCACAATTTCTTCATAACCACAAAATAAAAGAATTGACTGTAAACCAAAAGCTTGGAAAAAGAAAAACAAAAGAAATGCTTTTGTGTTTTTTCTTTTAAGGAAACAAAAGCAACTTTTTGAGGTCTCAAAAGCACTATAAAAATTCGAAAGACCAATAAATAAGCATGAGTCTTTAAATCTTGCAAGTTATAAAACTCATTAATAAATGAAACAAGAAACAAGAAATACTACAAACTTGCACAAACTGATCCAAACAGCAGCAAAATATTTCAACAAAACTAACAAAATGTGTAGAAAGAAAAACCTTCAAAATTGCCAAAAAGGACTCCCAAAAAGCAAAAAAAGTAATTAGGCTAAACAAACAAGGAAAAGAAAAGCAAGGCAACTTGAAATCTGGGTTGCAAACAAGATCGAAATCAATTTCTTGTTCTAGAAAATCAGAACATCCAAGAACTTCCAAATGAATCCTTGAACACATGACACAAACCACAAACTTGCTTAAGAAGCATTTCTATGTCAATCAAGACTTTTTAGTGAGAAGCAAGTATTGAAAAAGAAATCTTGCAGGAAAACTGAGTTCTCCAGATAGTAGATGACCCTACAACAGCATAAATCACTAAGCAGAAGATCTGACTGGGCAAAGAGATTTGAAAAAACAATTCAAAAAATTGTATACGCGACTGTGTAAAGACATAGAAGCATCGCCACGCGTTCCTAATACAAGAGACTCGCATATACATGATTTTCCTTGAAGAAAATTGTGTGTATACATGACTGTAATCCAAGAAAACAATGTATACAAAGCTCAATTCGGAAAAAAAACAAAAGTCGAGGTCTGATAAAAAGGATCAGACTTGATGGGTGTGACACTATTGAATCAACCAACACTATGAAAACGACCAATTAAGAAAATGAACCCTGATTGAGAATAAACAACCCAAACTAGGAATAACTAGAAAGTTATCCACAGTGTAGTCGCCAATTCTGTTACGGGTGAGATCACCCTAGGGTCTTGGGTTGAGAACCCCAACAGAAGGATCGCAAACAATAGCAAGAAATGCTTAGGCATGAAACCTAAATGCTTACTCTATTGAACTATGAAGGAGTGTCCTTACTCGAAGGTCCTACATTTGGGTAGATCCCATGAGGTGCAAACCCTTAGCTTCTCCTGATGTCTTTGAAACCTGAAAATTATTCAAATGAAACATATACAGTAGTAGAAACATAAAGCATGTTCACGATATTAACTTTAGATTATATAAATGAATGAACAATTACGCATCAATATAAGATTTATAAATGAATTATAATATAACTCAATGCATAGACACATTTAAAATCGAAAACTGTACAACATTTCTTTATTGAAGCTACAAGTAAAGTGGAGAAATACGACCTGAGTCCTTCTCCTACTGCAAGCGGAACCATCCTTCAGATCCTTCCATTCTCGGCCTCAGAAATATTCCTCCATCACCAATACAAGGATATCTCAAGAAATATGAAGGATATCTCCAACAAGGAAATAATTGTTTCCTTAAACTTTGGGGAGTGTAGGAGGCACAGGAATTTCATCAGAATCGATTGGGGATAATCTCACTATAGTATCAATATCTCTTTTCTCCTCCCTTAAAGCCTTCCCATGGAGGTTTATTTATACTTCTCCAAATTAGTTTTTTCAGTTGGTAAACAGTTGGGCCGCGGGCTATAGTAGGTGAGTAACAGGTAAAACCCGTGAACTCCACCCGAAATTAAGGAAATTTAATTTTTTTAATTGTTTTAACATATGTACACGGGTTGGGTATATGCTAACCTACGTGTACACGATTTTATCATAGGGATAATTATCATATAGGGAATAAAACATTGTTTTCTAGATTTTGGACCAAGTCTAGAAGGAAGGGTTGCCCTAGGTCATAATCAGAGCATCAAATCTACCAAGAGTGGTAAATGGTTATATAATAGGGTCTTCTGAAAAGTATACATAATGGGTATTCGTTGGGTGTGGAATTAAATTTTGCATCCAACAAGTGCCTACACTTGAAATTTGAGTAAACCTATAAGGAGATAAGCCAAAAATACAATTAAAAATAATATATATTATTTTCCCTCCAAAATATTTACATGTAACTCCTTTTATATTTAAAGGATTTTGATTGATTTACATATTATGACATGGAAATTACATGAAAATTTCATGGGCACTTTGTTGGCCCTCATTTTTTATTTAATTTTGCTTAATTAAATACACTTAATGTCCATGTTATCCATCCATTTACCATCCATATACACCCTATTTTGACCAATTTATGCATATTCAGGTATATAAATTAATTTTTTCAACTTTTAGATGTTTTTACAAAAATTGGATTTTAAGTGCATTTTTGGACAGGATTAGAAATTCCCGTAATGGCTTCATTGATGTCATACTTGCAGGGCACCTAGGCACACACTAACATAATTTCTAAGATTAAATGAATTCCTATTGGTTCGGTCAAGCGAAGCTTAAACAAGCGCAGTCAAAGATGGTCAAACAAGTTCAGTCATTCAGGAAATCCCTAGGAAATAGGCCAAAATTAGTGATTTTGGGGATTTTCCAAATTTTGTGGAACTGAATGGGTGGATTCGACCAGGATAGATGGGATTAGGATAGATAAGGTTGTTAGGGACTTTTTAGTCAATTTTTTTTTATTATTTCTCTATTTAAGCCAAGACTATTGAAGGCTTAAGCATGTACAATTGATGTAATCTGATTTTCAGACTTTTTGAAGACTAAAAGTTAATTGAAGAACTTGTTTCATTTCAATTTTCTATTCATGCTTGGTTTATTTACTGAAGTTTCTATAGCTAATATTTCTTCAAGTGTGCAACGCAAGGGTGGAGGGCCCCCACACCAAGCTAAGTGCACTTCTTGGTTAAATTTTCATAGTTTTCATAAATTAGTTCTTGTTTCAAATGTATTTAGATGTGTGATGATTGTTGAATGGATATTGGTTTAATTCTAATATACATATGAAGGGTCACACAGGAAAATTCCCCTTCTATTTGATCTTGAACTAAAACTGAATTTCATTCTCCTTTTCTTATTTGAATTTATTTTTGCATTTCTTGTTTGAAGCAAGATTTGTGAAGAATGACAACCTGGTCCTCCTTAGTTAGGAGTCTCTTCTTTTACATCTTCTACATCATAAACCATTGTTAATTAGTGCTTTTGGATTTATGGTGGCTTGGGTGCAGGTGTGATGGATAGTCGTTCAAACTAGAAACAATTTCCTCAAGTTCTCGTGGAACTTCTTCTGTGATTTATTTTAGACAATCAGTCGTCTACCTCCAAACTTGGCTATTCTATTAAATGAGCAGAACTTCTTAATTTAGCTGCAATATGAAAAACTCTTCAATTTACACGGAATCAAAAGGAACTTAAATCTTGGTTTATTTCCTTATTGCATCCGCCTTTTCCCCACAAACATTGTTGCGCTAACTCTCCATCGTTGATCTTACCTTTCGATCCGACAGTTGTTGATTCACTCGATCGAAACTAATCGGACGCTGTTCGATGTTGATCACTTTTGTTTGATCCAATGATTGAAAACCATATCGAGTGGACCACTTGCACGATGGTTACCCTCCCAATAAAGTGGTTTTTCTCTCTCCACCTAGTGCTACGTGTCAATTGATAAATGGAATCAGGTGACCCCTTTGAATTACCACTTACCACATTTTACTCACCTGATAAATTGTTCCACTGATAAAAACCGATTTTCCTCCTCGACTAACGCATGAGATTATTTGTGCACGATGATCATTAGATCTATTGGATTTTTTTTTATCGGACACCCCTCGCTCTTCTTCAAGGTTAGCACAATTTCGTCAGGCTTTCCTCTATTCCACTATGACTTTAGCGCTTCCACATAAATTGAAGCTTAACTAGATAAAGATATGTGGTTCGTAACATGTTCGATTTAACTTAATACACAACGAAAGAGGAATTTAAATGTGATCACACCAAATCATATAGAACTCTAAAATTACGGACTAAACTGGATTTCAACAATACACCGAGATATTTCGAAGGAATCTAATCCTCCGAGATTGACCAATTATACAAGAATAAACAAAGATACAGAGATTTTTAAGCTCTAAAATCAAATCCTCATTTCTTATTCCATCCAAATCCTAAGGGTCAAAATCCTCTTACGATAGTTCGAAACTTACATAAAAACTTTACATCCAACAATCAGATCCTCAATCCAAGGATCTAATCTATCTAATACTATATGATTACCTAAGCCGCTTGATATTCTCCTCGAGAATCCCAACTAATTCTAAACTACTTGAATTAATTACAAAATCACTCAATCCCTAAATTCTAGCTCAATCCTATCTAGAAAACTTTGTAAATTGACAACTAAAGGATCCCACTCCTTTGTTTGTAAACTTTTTTTGTATTTTTGAAAAAGATTTGAAGCCTTTTATCTTCAAGCATCATGCTCCTGCATATCAGACTCCCGAGGACAAAATTCTTCATGGGCTCTTGTCAATGAGCTCTTCTATAAAATTGCCCAACTTATGTAGCATGGCTTCTGTCATCCAAGTAGATTCAGCAATCGGTTGATCTTTCCACTTGGCCAAATATTGAAAATACTCTTGTCCTCTTCTTCTTTTGAATACTCTCTTATCCAATATCTTCTTTGGCTGTAATTCCTCTGCTGTAGGTAACTATTTTACCCAACCAATCTCTTGTTATTCTTGATCCTCTGTTGTGTCATCTTCATTTCCACCTTCATGCCTGTATAAATAAACAACATTGAAAATTAGAGATATTCCAATATTAGGGGGTAACTCAATTTCATATTCATTTGCTGAAAAATTTCCTTAATACTCTGCATGGTCTAATGCTCTTGAATTTTAATCTGTTATACTGCCTTTTTGGAAATTTCTCCTTAGGTGTGCCAAAACCAAATCTCCAACCTCAAAATTTACTTCCCTCTTCTTCAAGTCTCTTTTTTTCTTGTACTTTATGTTTCCATATTGTAGTTATTGTTTTCCATGTTCATGAATTACTTGAATCTCTGAAGAAAAATCTTCTCCTGGAGCACTCCTCATTTTAGCTTTACCTAAATCTCTCAATTCAAATACTCCTCTTGGGTGCATTCCATAAACTATATGGAATGGACTCTGCCCTGTAGTCCTATTAGGAGAATCATCATATGCATGCTCAACCTATGCTAATACTTGATCCCACTACTTTGGATGTTCACCTGCAATAATTCTTAAAAGATTACCCAAACTTTTGTTCACAACTTTAGTCTATCCATCAATGTGAGGATAGTGCCAAGTTTCTTCCACAAGGTTCTCCAAAAATGTCCAACAAACCTGGAGTCTGTATCTAAAACAATGCTCTTTGGTAACCCATGCAACGTTACAATTTCTTTAAAAAACAAGTTAGCAACATGAGTAGCATCACTGGTTTTATGACATGGAATAAAATGTGCCACTTTTGAAAATCTGTCAATTACTACATAAATTGAATCATGTCCTCTAGAAAAACTCCCTCTGCCACTTGTATCACCTCCTGTGTGTGCATGCTGACTTGAGTTGCTGCTAGCTCCATCTCTAGGTGTTGTAGACATTCCTCTACCACCTTGAATTCCCCTTCCTCAAAAAGTAGCTCTATTTCTAGCAGATTGTTTCCTCATGAGTTTTTCTTTGGCTTTCAATACCATTTGATAAGCCTCTTTTATAGTTTTAGGAGACAGTAAACTTATCTCATCTTGAATCTCCATTCTAAGTCCATTTACATATCTTGCAACCTTCACATCTGTATCTTGGATTTGCCCTGCTCTTATACTTACTTTGTAGAATCCCTATGTTTATTCTTTTACTATCATAGACCTCTGTCTAAGGTTATGCATTTGTCTAAACAATGAAAGCTAGATTGCATCCATAAAGAAGGAATTGGGGAAAAATTTTGAAATGAATGATTTGGGCTATGTTCATTACTATCTTGGCATTGAAGTAACCCAACATCCGAAGTCCATATTTATTTCTCAAAAGAAATACATTGGAGATCTGTTGAAAAAGTTTTGCATGACAGAGTGCAATCATCTTACTACTCCAATGGAACAAAACTTAAAGCTCACATCTATTGAAGGAAAAGAATTTGAGGATGCAACAAAGTATAGATAGCTTGTAGGAAGTCTCAACTAACTAACTACTACTAGACCAAACATTTCGTTTGTTGTTGGAATCCTCTCCAGGTTTATGCAAAAGCCTTGTGAGGGACATTGGGCTGCTGCAAAAAGAGTTCTAAGGTACTTGAAGGGAACTGAAGACTTTGGAATCAAGTATACACAGGTGGAAGACTTCAGCTTGATTGGATACTCTGATTCAGACTTCGATGGAGACAAAGAAACTGGGGTATCTACTTCAGGATATGCTATGAGTCTTGGATCAGGAGTTGTCTCCTAGAGATCACACAAACAATCAGTTCCAACAGATTCCACAACAGAAGCAGAATATGTGGTAGTAGTTGAAGCAACAAAAGAAATTATGTGGCTTAGGAAAATTCTTGAATATTTGCAGGTAAAACAAGTACAATCAACTCCACTCATGATTGATAATACCTCTGCAATAAAGTTGGCCAAGAACCCAAAGTTCCATGATCGAACGAAGCACATCAATACTAAATATCATCTGATTCGACATCATGTTGAGGCCAAAACAATCCATCTTCATCATTGTTCCACTAATGAGAAAATTGCAAACATCTTCACCAAAGCGCTTGGAAGAGAAAAGCTTGAACGATTCAAAATGATGCTTAGACTCACCAACATCCCTTCAGATTAAGGGGGGGAATGTTAACACCTAATCCTTAGGATTGGGTGAATATAATGTAAATAGATAAATAAGTAATATGAATAGTCATTGGGAGATGAAGTGAACAATCTCTCCCTCATGTATATAATGAAGACCTACCTGATGGAATAATACACACGAATCATTTTTGCCTTAAGGAGTTACTTCTTGGCCTGACAGTGCCCACACATAGTTAAAGATTGGATTTCTTTCTGCACAGCTCCGCTTGGATCTCACATTTGATGACAAGCCAATGAACATTACTCCATGGAAATCCTATTAAGGAATGTTGTTAATTAATTACTTGTTCCAGCAATGAAAAAAAGAAAGTGAAGGCTTTGGCCTCAGCCCATTTCCAACCCAAGCTATGAAAAAGGTTTGTAGATGACACTTGTGTCGTCTGGTCTCATGGCCAAAAAAAGTTAGATCAATTTTTCTAGCATCTCAAAAATTAATCTACCTCCATAAATTTCACTATGGAGTAGGAATTTTATGGGTTCCTACCTTTTCTTAATGTTCTCATTTCAAAGAAGGATGATGGTTCTTTCTCCCACCAAGTGTTTCGAAAGAAAACTCACAAGGATGATGGTTCTTTCTCCCATCGGCGAAATTGACATGATGGATTGGTAGCATTAACCCCAAATGTGGATGGTGTGATGGAACCATGGTGATGTGACTAGTGAATGGAACAACCCGACCCGACTCGGATGCGGAGTGAAAGTGTCATGTTCAAGAGCGACTTGCTACCAACAAAGTTTCTTCAAGTTTTCTTCTCAATTTTTCCCCAGCCATTGTTGACCAGTACCTCTTTATTTTGGTCAAGCTTGAGGTGGATAACATATGCTTGTTCTATAATTTTCCCTTCGGGCAAACCCATCGCTATGTTTTAACGAGCTTATCGATAGTGAAACTCGTTCTTGTATGTTATGGACAAGTTTGTCGCTATTTAGTTTTAACGAGTTTAACGACAAAGATAACTCCGTCCTTTTCAATTTTAGAGAGTCTGAAAAGGGACGTAAAGGAAACTCAAAAAATCCTTTTTCGTCATCTAATCCCTTAAGTTTGAAAAAGTATAAAATAATACAAAAGGGATGAATTTTCGGTAATTTTAATGAGCCGAACAAAATAAGCGCTCGATATTTTTGTGTAATAATCCCTCAAGTTCAAAAATATTAAAATCTAAAGGAGGGATAGCATTTCCGGTCCCTTTAACGAGCTGGAGAGGCCAATGGCTCAGCAATATTTTCATATTTTACGAGTCAATTGAAAAGAGCTTAAAGGAGACTCGTCTTTGAGGAACGAGTGATAGATTCGGGTAGCAGCTGATTCCAGGTAAGGGTTGGAATTTTCCAATCACGGCAATGTCACAAGGATGGCTAACATGATCACTCTTCGCAGTTGTTCCTCAAAAGGGGTAAACAATCAAGTGGAGGTGAATGATCGGCCAATACAGAGTGGAGGTGATGATGAGAACACGACCAAGGCTTCAAAGGCTGATGATAATACATTCACAATGGTTATTTACCGGAAAATGGTTCATTTTTTAATGAGCTTAAACGTTGGGGGAAACACTTGCTCATTGCTTATGTTTATTTTTAACGAGCTTGAATTCCGCGTTAAAACTGCTCGAGGCGGGTTTATTATTTAACGAGCTTGAACCCTGCAGTAACACTGCTCGTGGTAGGTTTATTTTTTAATGAGCTTGAACCCTGTGGTAACATTGCTCATGATAAGTTTTCATGCCCCTAGCATAATAACACAAATCGAGGTGCATGCCCCCCAAGCTTCATTGCATTCATCTTGGTGGTTGGAATGAAGGTTTACCTTCGAGATCTTCGAAAGACTCGACTTTGGAAAGGGAGTCGTTTCATTTTTTAATGAGGTTGACACAGTAAAAGAACTATCCTCATGACTCCCTGTTTTATTTTTTAACGAGGTCAACACGAGATAAGAACCATCCTCAGAATCCACCGTATTTACAGTATTTGATAGAAAATAAAAAACTGAAGGATGATTAAGGTTGCTGGAATAATCTTCGTGGTAATCCGGAAGATGGGAGTGATGGTGGTAATCTTCCCATGGTGCCTCTCATATCATCATTGATTGAATGATTCCTTCGTCTGTAGAATATACATGCGACCAAGGATTTGAAGAGGTGCCATATTCCTTAAACCTATCTATCCAAACACTCGATGAGCGTTGATTTGGGTTTGCCCCCCCAGGCCAAGAAAATTGATTGCTACAATATTTCTAAAATGGCGATGATCCATGCTGACAAAATGTTTAGGAATATTCCTAATCCATTAGATATAGAAGATTTCATATTGCAGGTTTTCACTATGGCCACTTCCGCTAGATTACTCGGAGGCGGTAGGGCAAAAGTACCCATTAAGGCAGGGTCTTAAATAGAAAGCCCATCTCCTTAATGTTTTTGTTAATAATGGATGTAGTAGGCACCACATTCTTATAGCTTTCCTTAAAGCTAGCATAGGTCCCATGTTTAAGAAATACCTTAAAGATCAAATCTCAGGGATGCATCTCTCTTTCATCCAAGAGACCACTGACAAGATTGTGAGAATCCTAAGGAAGCATAACATCCCCTCAAATTTTAGACCCCTTAACACCATTCATAGCTCCCTAAGATCTATAAAAAAACCTTGTTGACCCCAAGGATATGAAAGGTGTTTATGTTATTTCATGTTCTTTTGGGACCTCCTGTGTTGGGGAAACTGGGCACTCTATTAAACAGAAAATTCATGAGCACACAGCTGACATCAAGCATGTGAGGACCTAGTCTTCAGCTTTGGCAAAACATCCATAAAAGACTAAGCATCATATATGCATTGAGGGTCATTGCTAGGGCTGCTCCTTTTCATCACTCGAAAGTTTAGGGAGGCCATTGAAATTGAAAGAAGGCTGAGTAATCTTAACAAGGATGACGACTGGAAAATTAGTAGTTGTTGGATCATATGCCATAGTATGTATAATCATCTCTGCAATGTCATGTGAGGGTGTCTTAAATGCCTGATGGAAGGCTAGATATTTGTTGTGACATTTAATATTTGTCCTTTGTCCTAGCTCCATTTAATGCAAAGTTCAAGACATGGAATTTGGACTATCTGTGGGTCCTGTGCGAACACACAAATCTAGGCTAGAGAAATTTATTTCTAAAGTTTTGCACCAGTAATTTAACAAAGTGGAAACTTTGTTTCTACGTAAAAACATGGTTTAAGTTTCTATGAAATGGGAATCTGAGTGTAAGTTATATGAAATTGTCCACTCAAGAAAATAACCAAGATCATTAAAAATTAAAAATTATATATGTGTGTGTGTTGTGTGTATTATGAAATTGTCCACTCAAGAAAATAACCAAGATCATTAAAAATTAAAAATTATATATGTGTGTGTGTTGTGTGTATTGTCCAAAATGAAAATCTATATATATAAAAACTATGTCTAATGTATTTTTTAATTTTTATTTTAGCCAACATAAGCAAAATTTCAACTTTGATGAAGAAGTGTTAGACATCACACTAGAACCTCTAGGCTAAACAAGATATTTATTAACCTATAATATATTAATATATGATCATAATTATTTTTAGACAGGGATTAATAAAATATGTATAATAATTACATTAAATAAATTATAATTTTAATATTTTAATATTATAACATTATAAATATTTTAAAAATAAAAATATTGACCATAGATATTTTATTTTTTAAATTACTAGTTAATTATTTAAATAATAATCCAAATTTTTTCCAATCAAAATTATAGATATAATAATCAGGAATTAATTAGCCACAAAATTAACAAGGTGGGATCTTTGTTTTTCAAGTATTCATCGTTTAATGAAACATATAATGATCAAATTTGAGTTAGTTGGAATCTCTAAGGATTTCCCCACCCTTGATGGCAACGTTGGATTCTCTACAGATTTTTCTCAGCCTTCAAAAAATGTGAGAGCTGAACTATCATAACAGTTATATCATCATTGGATCCTCTGGCTCGTGCTACCTGCACCAGCTTCTGGCAAGCAGATGAAGGACCTACTAATGGTATCCGATTAACTTCAGGCACCTCATTCTGGAGGCAAAAAGGCTTCGCAATATCCACCGCTTCTTGATCACTCACCTCGTCCCACAGGCCATCGGATGCCAGAATTAAAAAGTCACAGTCCCCTGTAATTGGAATAATTGTGGTATCTGGTTCAGCTGATATCAATTGTTTGAAGTTGGCATCGCCTATTGCCCTGGACACTGCTAGCCCTCCCTGAACTCGCCAAACTGTGCCTATGCGATAAACATATCCACCCCGTTTCTCTATGCGTTGTTGCTCGTCTGGCCTTCCAGGGTTGTGATCACATGTCAGAGCTTGGGCCTCTCCCCTTCTTCTGCTAATAACTGCTCGGCTATCCCCAGCATTAGAAACAACTAATAAGTTCCCTATGATCACAGCACTTACGCAAGTAGTACCGCTAACCATGTCAGTTCCCTTGCTCAAAAACCCTTCATCTGTTTTCAAGTACCCGGCTCTCACTGCCTCTTCAATACTATTCTTCCTTTTTATTTCGTCTGCCACTTCTGCGGCAAAATTTGCAGCTTTCCTGCCTCCGTGACCATCAAATACACCGAAAAAGGGGACATGGAGTGACTGTGACTGTGACTCTGACTCTGATTGTTTGGAAGTTGGCAGAGGACGAATATTGAAAGTTGTGGCCTTGTGGAAATCCTCCATCTTTCCTTTGACGCCCTTTATGCATGAAACACCATAATGAAAACCGTCCAAGAGCGTACTTGGAGAAAACGACATCGAGGCTGCTGATAATCTGTTCCGGAAATTAGAAGCTATGCAATATTTGAGCACTGTCACACTGCTTGCTTTTGTTTCAAGATCGCTTGCAACAAATCAAGGTACCGCTTGTATATTGATTTGTATGGCCTTCATGGGTCATTTCACGCAGATAACTCTCTGCTCGCAACGGTTCATTTCATGATACCAATGTCGGTTTGATTTAATAAATTTTATACTACTTTTAGTTTTAGTTATGAATTATTACGAGTTGTTTTAGTTTTAGTTATGAATTATTACATGTGGTTTTAGACTATTAGATTATGTTGTTTTTTTTAATGGTATAGTTATATAAATTAAGTGGTTGATAACATGATAATTAGTTATTAGTATTTATTTTATGATTGGTATTTATTTTATTATATATTTTATATGGTTGAAATTTTTTATTATTTTATCATGGTCAATTTTTAATTTGTAAATAGATTTTATTATAATATTATGGTTATTAATATTTTATTTCAAAAAAAATTAACTCATTCATAGAACATTTTTTAATTAATTAATAACATATTTAAAATAATTCTCAATATTTGATATATGAATAATATTATGAATATTTTAGTTAAATTAAAATTCAAGAAATCGTATTTCGAAAACATACATATCCACATATAATGATAATTATTATTATTATTATCTAATTTTAAAGTCATGGCCAAACTAGACATAAAATTGGCGTATGAGACCTCTTTGTTTGTGGGACAAGGGACCCACTTGTAAGTAACTGTGGGCAACTATTTGGCTGCTAATTCTACCAAGGCATACATAAGTTGCCCCCTAACTCTACGAAGGCGTACATAAGCTGCCCCCTCTCATAAATCACTTAATTTTCCATTATAGTTATTAATCATAAATCATTTTATATTATAATTATTTTATGTATTCTCTACAACTATGTATATTTTTAATATTAAATCTTTGGCATTTCAACTTTATTTTCTCTAAACATGTTAGGGTAACATAAGTGTGATTCTTTATCATCTCTCATCTCGTACCATTACTGAGGGTGAAATGATCTCTTCCTTGTATATCCATGAGAATGGAATGGTCTCTTTTTTGTATCTTTATGAGAATGGAATGGTCTCCTCCTTGTATATTCATGAGAATGGGATGTTCTCCTCTTTATTAGTTTCCGTGGGAAAATTGTTATGAACCTTTTCTATTTTATTATATTGCACAAAAACCAAGGTAGAAATCAAGGTAATTATTCTAAAATTTTAAAGTTATATTTTATAAATAATTTTATTCAACCAATAAGAAAATTCTCAGTTACTATGTCAATCGCTACGAAATTTAGAGACCTTATTTGGCCTTATATCGAAGCAAAATATGTGCAAGCTTATGATAAGTCTCAATTCATTAAGAAAGTTTCAGTTTCAATTGACTAATGCTAACATCAATACATAACATTTTACTTTATGCTAAAATTACATGATCATATCTTTTCTGAAGAGTGACGCGATGACAGTAACCTCGTGTGTAAACATACACATTGCTCACCATTGTTCCTACACTTGCCAGCATTGCTCCTACACTTTCCATCACTATCACTTTCTTAGCAAGTAATGACCCTCAGTCATTGTATAAGTGTTGTTTCATCTACTTTTGGTCTATTTTCAAGCCATTTTCTAGCTAGCTGGTCTTGCCTAAGCAAATCTCTAAACCATCACAATAAGTTGCACATGTCTCATGTATTGTTGGTTTCCACAACTCTTTCGTCTTCAATATGTTTATCTACACATATCATGTATGATTTGTAGAGCTTTGGGCTCTTTAAGCTATATAGTCCATATCACATTAAATGGAAAGGAAGAGGGATTTTGAGTTTGTGTGTGATTCAATTCTTCCAATAAACATACATAGTTATGATGCAAGTAATATGGCACTGTCAGTCTTGTCTTAATAACGGTGATAATAAGTTGTTGAATCTAACTTTGACATGCAATCTAAGTTGTTGGAAGCTTACCAAAGTCATTGTAGTTGAGGGTGAAGAGAAACAGGGTTTGATTCTAATATTGCCTCTACAACTTGAGCTACTTACTTTTTGGCTTTGTGTATTTATGTGCAAGGTATGTGGGTTTACCTTTTGGATTGAACAAATGAGTCGGGGACAATCCTACAAGCTAAGAATGTCAGAAGGATCAATGTTAGCATGTCATAAGGTCATAAGGATTAAAGTTAGCATGTCATAAGGTCATAAGGATTAAAGTTAGCAATTTCGCAAGCCAGGAATAAAAGAGAGGCAAAACTGATTTTACTGGTGCAATAATTGCAATTGCAAATAGTAAGCCTTTGTCTTCATAAATTTCACATAGGTATTTCCATTATGTCATATAAATATGTAAATATGAGATGAAGTCAACTTACTTGTTCATTATCTTACATGTTTTTCCATTGTGTCAAATGAATATGTAAACTATGAGAAGAAGTTAGCTTACATGTTCATTAGTTTGCATATTCATGGGACCCTACCATGTACACCATAATAGCTCAAGTAACATTTCACAAAGTTATTCAGACTTGTTTTGAGATCTATAGTGGGCATGTAACCCAACTCCATGCTTGCAAGGGTGACATTGGCATATGTGAAGGGTGTGTCTCCATTATTTTGCATTCTAAGCATATTCTTCCTAGCCTTCACTTTTAGCAATTCCTCCAAAATCCTCCACATCTTGTGCTCTTGTCCATAGTGTCAAGAGCACCAATGCAACCCTTAACAATTCATCAATGTATGTGAAGTCCCTTTAGTAGGATGATATGTTTTGTCTTGTTCAAAGAAAGGGCTCTCATTATTCAAACCATATACCGAGCTCAAACAGAACACACAATAATAGGTTGTGGGTGTTGTGGGTTTGCGAACTTGCATATCTCAAACAAATTAGCAAGTCCCATAATCCCATAATGTTGTTGTGAGCTAGGATTCTCCATGACATACTTGACCCCATTGTGTGCAGCCAAGTTCGACCCATACTTTTTGCAGCATTAGTCATCTTCAGCATAAAGCCCAAAAACTCATAAGTATGAGGCCTCAATCTCTACAGGCAAGAGGCCATCAAATTCTATAGGAGTACTCTATAAGAATTCCCTGGTTAACGTTCTCTTATCATATCATCTCTCACATCCCTATCCAGTTTGTTGAACTGGTGTGTTGATTTCTATATTGTCTGCTACCTTCTATTGTTCGAAGACGCTTCCTCTTGTATTGTTGCTTCTCCTATTCTCAAAATAGAAAATCTCTGACTCAGCTCTGGCTTATGGGGTTCTCTAGCAACAAGTTACCCTCCATTGAATAGACTCATTGATTCAAATAATAGGACATAGTACCTATTATCACTTGACTAAAACCTTCCTCATTAAATGCCAACTTTTCAATTTGTCTTTCATGGAAAGTAATCCGATGTGTTGTTTAAATAGAGCTCTTTTTTGTGGTGTCCATCATGCATCTTGGGTTATTATAAGATAAGTGGTAAAATAGTGGGCCCACATGGTTGGGTTATAAAAAGATAAAGAGACAAGTGGTAAAATAGTGGGCCCGTAGGGTCACAGAAGTGGTGATTTATACTCAATTAAATTATTAATCATGTATTTTGTATAAGGATAGAAGGCTTAAGAGGATGTTGAGGCACTGGTGGCATGGGGTCATGTACCTATGTTGTATATAAGATCTATATGGTTTAACAGGCAAGATGGGTAGCTAGTTATAAGAACTCAAGAAAAGATTTGTTTTATAGGTAGCTTGTGTTACTCCACAAAATTCCACTACAGAGTTGTAATAAATCATGGTGAAATGTCCAAATAAATTGTCACAAGCCATGGTGGTGACCCTGAACTCATGCATAATTCCAACCATTTTGAGTATACTGTGTTGGTATGTTTTTTTTTTTTTTTTTTTTTTGGGGGGGGGGGGGGGGTGTGGTGCGACAGATAGAATGAACTCATGCATAATCAGATATTTGTAGGCAAAGTTACAGTTATATTTCAAAATATTATCATTGCTTATGTGTCAACCTGACCATGCCTCTCTATTAGCCCTTTTGTTCACATTTTTTCAGTCCCTGCTCTTTGCAACTATGTCGAATTCAACCGTGATTTTGGCCAAACACTTGACACTTTATCACTGGAACTTGGTAACTTGAATCCACTTTGCTCCAATAGGACATGGTGTATAAGGCAAGGGAGGTACTCGAATTCTCAACATATGCCCTAAAATTTATGATGCAAAATTGTACGTTATAATACAAATTCTTAATCAGAAAGTATTAAAATTTAAAGGGAAAATAAATAATTCATGAAATTAGAATCTAATACAAATAAAATTGAGACTTGTGATTCACATCTCTCTTTCTACAATTTAGCTTTAGCTAATCTTTTTATACTCCTACAAAACGTGTGCCTTCATAGAGTCCATTAGTAACTTTGGGAATGGTGTATATTTTTAGAATGATTCTTTCAAAAATAAAATGATGGAAGTTGTTAGGATCCTATAATCTAGGAATCAAAGTGTGTTTTCCTATCTTACTATTTCATTTTGGGGGTCTTTTTTTCAATTTTAGCCTATGAGTCACTAAATTTCATAGCCTAAAGGGTCATTGTATAAAGAGTCATACAAGTTAAGTTCATTGTAAATTTTGATGTCATAAAGGGGTATTTTATCCCTAGGTCGAATTTGTAAAGGTATAATAGTCCATGAGAGGTCATTATTAGAGTTTAAGGGGTCATGTCATGGGTCTGCTAGCGGTTTATACTTCTCATTCCTCCATGATTTCAAATTTCATCATCATGACATGAAAGGGATTGTGGTGGCATTAAATTCAAAAATTCTGCAAGCCATCCCTCTTTTTCCTTCATCCAAGGTGAAATTCGAGCTCTAAACTAGTATGAGGTTTCAAAGAAGGTTGCAGAGTTGAAGGAGGAGGTTTAAGCTCAAGGTATGTGGTCGTTGTGCATATGTTGTGCAAGTTGGAGTTAGCTATCTTGAAGGTCTGCAGGCATTGAAAAAAATACATCAGGGGTTCTACACCATCTAACTATCATTACAAACATGCCCATTTTCTTCATTTTTCCAAGAAATATCTGCAGCCATATCAACCATGGAGGTTTGCCACACTCTGATATGAATTTGCTATGAAACTAATTTTTTTTGTCATCATTTTCAAAAGCATTTTAGGACCAGATGGAAATGAATTTCAAAAAATGGAAACAGGTTTTTTCCAAGAACAAGCCAAGGAAAAAAAACTCCTTGAGTTTATTTATAGGTATCATGTATTGGAAGAGTAAAATGCATATTTACAGTCTATTTTTGAGGTTTTATCATTTCATGTTTTAGTTATGATGTTTGGGTGCACATTGTGAGGAAATGGATTAGGAATTTTTTGAAAATGAGAGAAGTTTCTCTCAAGAAAACTCTCATCTACATAAAATTCCCTCATATTTGTACCAAGTGGCTTGATTCAGGATATATGATTTCATCTTTGAACCCTATCTTTCCATAAATTTGATCCCTGTTTCGTAGGAGACTTGCTATGCATTTGTTGGGAAGACTAAAAACAGTCATTTTGAAGGCTTGTAAGCATGGAAGGAAGCACTCAGTGGGTTATACATCAACACCAAGTCATCTCAGGCACATCTACATACTCAAGTTTGCACAGAGACCACCTGTAACCATACCAATTTGAAGACTTATGCCCTCTGTTATGCAACTGTTGCGCAAACATATCAAACAATTTTATTTTAGAAATCTTTGAATTTTGGAACTTCTAGAAGTAGTTTTGGTTATTGGATAAGTTTTGATAAGTTTAAATTTATTTACTTTGAGTTGTTAAACAAATATTCCAACTTGGTCAATGTTTCTAAATTGTATTAGTCTTGATATAGGAGTTCCAATTTTGCTGCATATCAAGTAAAGATGCATTGTATCTAGCCCATTTGATGATCGATTCCAATTCTCTTGCAAGATCCTCTTTGAAAGAACTGATCAACTTCTCATCGCCGGTTAAAAATAAATCATCGACATATAATAATATAAATAATAATTTACCTTCAACAACAATATGATAAAGGCTTGCATCCGCTTCACTTTTTGTGAAGCCCAATCCAGTGAGATAGTTGTTGATCCTAGTGTACCAAACACGGGGTGACTTTTTCAATCTATAGAACGATAGCTTCATTCATATCCTATTCACTCTTTATCATCAAGCTCTCTTGCCCAAAAAAGCAAAAACTTGTTTTCCTAGCAAAATCTAGCAAAAATTTGAGGGTGTTGTGCATAGAAGCATTGCGCTATGCTCAGTAGAGAGGCACTGCACATAGAATAACTGCGTTGCACTTTGGCATTGCACGTAGGAACACTGCGCTGCACGCAGGACAAAGTACCTCAAAATTCACCAAAACTCTCCTAAGCTTCAAATTTTCACTTGCAAGCTTTATTTTACCAACTTCTAAGCTAAGGAACAAGTAATTAGATGATCATCCTCCATCTCTTTCTTTTCCAATTTCATATCATGTCAATAAGTCTTCAAGCTAGGGTTTGTAGTGAAAATTTACATAGGAAATGAAAGGGTGAAAACGGTCTTCATTATTTTTTATTTCTAAATCATGTAAAATGATATCCTAAACCCACATAGACGATTAGTGAGCCATTATAGCCATTTTACCCACCTCAAAACAAAGTTTTAACACTCAAAAATCAAAACACTAGCTCATTCCTAGAGTTTTTTGGACAAGTTTCATCATAAACCCTGTTTTTGCCACCTACAAGAAAATCATATTTCCACCATCTCTGCACACATTTTTCATCAGTTTCAAAATTTCTCTCACCTTTCTCAAGACTCTCCCATCATTTTGTCAAAAAATCACTTCATTTCCATTCACACCTCACATCTTATTTTCGCTGCCTGCTGCTAGGGCTTTGTGTCATCATGGAAGCAGAACCTTTGCCAGAAAGAAAAAGACAACATAAAGTAGGGAAGATCCTCAGATATGAACCATCAAATTGCAATACAATCAAGTCCAATCCTTTCATCAAACAATGCTTTAAGGATGTCCATTGCCTGGATTTTTTCTAAAGGGTGAGCGGCATGAGGTTTCATGAGCAACTAATAGATTGGGTGGCAACTCAACTGAAAGGACAAACTGTTGTCACTACTGGTGTTGAGTTCCATTTTTCAGTGGCCTCAATCTCAATTGCAACTAGGTTATCAAACAATGGTGAATATTGATTCAAAGGAATGAACCTAGATCTTGAATATTACAAGCCATTCTTGAAGATGCCATATAGAGATACACATAGTCACCTCATGCCTTTCAGATATTTATTGGAGAAATATGCCCCTTTGATGAAAATTGTCATGAGGTTCTTCACTTGTGAAGGGAGATTCTCCAAGTTATATGCCTATCATATCCGCTTCCTGATGCATTTCACATCTCAAAATCCACTCAACATGTGTAATTATCTATTCAGGAGCATTTCCAAGATGTCTGAAAAAATACAATTAAAGGACAAAGAGAACTCCCAAAAATTGTTCCATCACAATATCATCAAAGCCATTGTCCTTCACCAACTAACAGAGAGAGGTATGGCTTGGCAAGCCTTTTTGGAAGCAAACTTGAAATGGTATGAGGAAAATGCAACATCTCAGTCTCCAAATGTGCCAAAACAACAAACAGAGGTGGGGTCATCTAGCAAAACAGTGAAGAAGACTCAGCTACCCAAACTTGAGAATGAGTTTGAACTGGTTGGTTCAAAGACTGAGGATCATACCACCAACATGAGGCAGACTATCAAGGATAAGGACTACCAAATCAAGGAGCTAGCAATCAATTTGGAAAGGGCAAAGTATGTTATATCATTCCTTGAACAGGAAAACATTCAATTCAAAGAAAAAGTGTTGATCCTAGAAAAGGAAAAAGCCAAGTTAATGCAGCAAGTTAGCAAAGGTAAGGATATCATGGAATCAAGCGAGCTTGAAGCATCAGAGGGAAGAGGAAAAAGGAAAAGACCAATAACAAGAGGCCTCAAGAAAGCTTTGCAAGAAGAGCAAGAACACATTTTGCTAAATGAGGACCTTGACCTAGAGGATAAGATTGCCCTTAAGGTCCATTAAGATAAGTAATATTGGCTCAATAGAGTGAATGAAAATTTGGAGAATCTCCTTGAGAAGGAAAACAGAGACAATTAGTTTCTTAGACACATGGCGAACCACTACCAAGCTCAAAACATGATCGCCAATGTCAAGGTAAAGCAACTTGAAAACAAGCTCAAGGAGGCCAAAAAAGACAAAAAGGATGACGGAAACTTGGAGATGCTTGCTAAGGATCAATGAAGCTATAACAAATATTTTTTTTCACCTTCCCTCAAATTTTGAGCCAATTCTGAGCATTTTATGTTTTTTGAGAATTTTTGGTCTAAATTCAGAAATTCAGGTCAGGCCTCCATTTGAGGAGAGGTCTACATTTTTGGAAAGCTCTTTCCATCCTCTAAAAACAAATTTTCCCAGATTATGTATAGGGGGCTCAGTTTTGGAGAAAAAGGAAAAAAAGTGGCAAAAAACAAGCATTCTGGACCCTTTTTTGATAGGCGTTGCGCTTCTTGAGCGACCTTGGGAGAATGGATTTTTGAAAGACTTCCCATGCTTGAAATTCAGGAATTAAAACTTTTATGCAAACTAGACTTGAAGGGCTAGTTGATCATTCTCTTAGATTTTCATTTTGACCTCTGGAAGGCACCTCACAATTAGCTCAAATTCGGTGATGTGCTTCTGCACTTTTCTGTGTTTTAATTTGTAAATTTCACTGTGTAAAATTTCTAGTTTCTAGTTTGACTTAGTCAAAGTCCAAATTCTCTATGTAATGGATCTATTTTCAAGGCTAGGTGATGTAGGCATGTATAAATGGACATCATAGGTTGTTTTTGATGTCTACTAGGCCTCATAAAAGAAGAAAACTCCTAAACAAACTCTTCATGAAGTGTTTGAGTTTCACCTTCTCACTCTCACCTGTTGGTTGAGAGAATCTTGGAGTCAGTTCCGCCACTAAGGAATTTGACTCCTAAGGGTGGGAAAGTGGTTTAGGAGAGTCTATAAGTATCATTTCTCCTCAGCAGAAGAGGGTTTAACTTTTTGTGAAGGAAGCTTGCATGTAATCATCTTTTTAGCTAATACAAAGACAGGTTGCAGCTATTTTCAAGGAACTCTAGCCCAGTGAATTCATGGTGCTTGTACTTCATTATTTTTGTTTTCTAATGGTCTAAACATATTTATCTACATTATATCTCTTCTTTCTATGGATGTCTTACAGTAAAATACATAGAATTCTTGTTTTTCAAGCTCTGTTATTTAGTTTTCATGGTTATTTGTATGTCTCCCTAAGCTAATGAAATCATGTTTATTTATCCTCATTAGTTTCTTCCACACTATATCTTCTATACTACACTGAAAATATTCAAAATACACCATGGCTTCTGATATCTAGCTCCTTCTCATATTTGCTCCTGCACTCCTATAGCCTAGACCTATTTTTGGCTCCCAACCTTAAGTTCAGCAAACCCTAAAAACCAATTTTTCACAAACAAAAAAACAAATACACATATTTAGCCTAAAATTCATTTGCTTTAAAGTCATATCACTGATAAGAGACTTAGAGAGATCCCTCTCATGCTTAGTAGGGCTAGCTATTGAGCTGAAGTGGTTTGAGGTTACCCTTCTCAGCTTCCTTTTCAGCCTAGGAAATTATAAGGCCTAACACATCCCATCTGCGCTACAAGTGTTATAATCGATATGATAGAAGAGAACCTTTCTATTGGAGAAAAGGTCTCCTCATAGTCAATTCCCTCCACTTTAGAGAACCCCTTGGCCACAGATATGGCCTTGTGTTTCTCGATGCTTCCATACTGGTTTCTCTATAGCTTCCTTAAAGGAGGATAGCTCAGTCTCTACAAGCTCACTCATCAAATCCATGTAGCTAATGTACTGATCTGGTAACCTCCTCTACATGTGCTAAGAAGTGGGTGCTACCACAATATCTCTATCATCTTGCAATAATATTTCAGCTTCCTTGGTTCATTTCCTTCCTTATTTGGATGTCTTTGCTTGAGTGGTTGTTTCCACTCTATACTCCTCTTCTTTTGGTACCTCCACAAATTCCTGAGGTTCTTCTTTTGGAGCTAAAATATCCTAATCTGAATGAAAATGAAGCTCCCTATGACAATTTTTCATCCTAAGGGATGACAAGTACACACAATAGTTATGAGGTGTTTCTATGTACCCCATAAATATGCCTAACTCTATTGTTGGCTCTATATTTTTCCTTGATTCCTTGGAAACATGACAGTAAACTGATGATCCAAATATATGGAAGTGTGACACGTCTAGTTTCTTCCCTGAAAAATATTCCTCTGGTGTACTCATGCCAAGAATCTGTTGAGGGCTCTTGTTCTGCAAATAGATCGTTGTGTTGCATGCTTCATCCCATATGTGTAGTGGTAGGCCTTGGTCATGCAACATCTCCCTTTTTTCTCCCACAATACGTATGCTCTTCCTCTCAGCCACCCATTATATTGTGGGTTGTTGGATATTGTTGACTCATGTTGAATTCCTTCCTTTGCAAAAAAAATTTTAAACTCATTCGACGCATACTAACATTTTTTATAGCTCTTGAGATCCTTCAATTTCTTGTCAGTTTTTTTCTCAACAAGTGCTTAAAATTCAATAAACTTGGAGAATGTCTACTCTTTCTTCTGCATGTAGAAGATTCAGCACTTTCGTGAGAAACCATCTACAAATATTACATAATACATGTGTTTGGTAGTGGAGGTTGTTGAGAAAGGTTAACTCACATTAGAGTGAATCATTTTAACGACTCCTTCCACTTTACTGTCCCAATCATTGAAGTTGGATTTTATGTACTTCCCCAATGTATACCCTTTTCATGTATCTCACTGCTCTAGTGCTCCTTTGGGGAGGCTTGTAGCAATCTATTACATGATCTTCAAAGTGCCATGATGCAAACGGAAAATTATTATATGCCATAATTCATCAATATCTCAGCTCTGTACCTTCTCTTATTTTGAGCTCAATGCTACACAATCTTCCACATCTTATTTGTAAATATTCTTCACATGAACCTCAATCCGCTTCACTTGTCCCGTGGCTATGTGTCTCACTAAATCCTTCCCTTTGTTGAATATCACATTGTAGCCAATGTCTTCCAACATATAAACTAAAATGAGATTCTTCTTCAGACCCAAAACACACATGACATCCTTGAGTTTCAAGAGGGGAACCAGACTCCCTCTGAAAATCAATTGTACTAATATCGATCACACTATATCTTCCGTCATCTCTCATGTTGATGTGCATCTAGATATCTTTCTCCTCCAAGTCACTAAAAAATTCTCGGTTTCTCATCATATGGTATTTGGCACCACTATCCATCTACCACACACTACCCATAATTATGCTCACCATGCATGCGATGAGGGTGAAATCAAGCTTGAACCATGAATCCAAAGCTTAACCTTCTACTCCTCTTGAGGGCTTCTTGTCCACCTTCTTGTGTGGCCACTATTGGAAATAATATTGAGAAGGGGGGTGAATCAGTATTTACAAATCAATATCTTTTTCATTTCCATAAGCATATTTATATATGCTACCTTAGACAAGGGAACTTGCGTGTGCACACAACTGTTCTTAAGGAAACCATCGTATATCAACTGAACTTATGATTCAATTAATTCACCATATATTGATATTTAATCATTGCATCAGTACTTTATTAAACATTAAACAGCAACCATGTGCTATAATAACAGAATAAACCATCACACATAAGCAACACAGATGAACACCAAGAGTCAAGGTGGAAACCCAATGTGAGTAAAAACCACCTACTGTTGTCATCTCTATCTTCTTATAATAAGAAGAAAATATGTTTACAATCTTGTACTGGTGTAGACTCATACCAGTACATAGGCACCCACCTGCAGAAGCGTGCAACCTTCTCTCATTCTCCAACTCCTTCTGGAAGGGAGCTACAATCCCCTAGTTCTTGTACTAGCCGATATATTTACTGGTACGTAGGCTTCAACCTATAGAAGGCTTCAACCTTCACTCATTGTCTAGCTGCTACTAGAAGGGAGCTCCAACCCCTGATAAAATCACCAACCACTGCTGGCAGGAAGCTTCAACTTCCTCATTGAACGCTCCAACCCTCAGTATCCTCCAAGGACCACATTTCATAAATTTTCACACTAGATGCTCCGGGTACACAATACTACAATAAGAAGGCCACATTTCATCAAATTTTCACACTGGACCCATTCGTGACATTGAAGCTCAAAATCAATCACCACTGCAATACAACCATCAAATACATCTACATCAACCAATCATTGAAACCTAATCATCAATCTCTGATATAACTGGAAAAATAAATCACTGAAACCTTTGAACCTCTGACACAACTGAATCAAACAATCACTGAACCTCTAACAAAATTGAATCAACCATTCATTCAAACTTAATAAAATTCAACCAATCAACTGGAACAGACAAATCACTGTAACTAGTCCATAGATCTAAACCAACAACCAAAACTAATTGTAACCTCAAAAGGCATGTGTGAGAATGTGTACACTCCTTCAATGAAGCAAACCTGCATGTATATGCTACTTCCTTTTGCCCAACCTACATACAGTTCTAAAGATATTGAATCATAAAACCTCTGAACCAAAAATTGTACCAATCAATGACATTCTGAAGATCTATTGTCATATTATGAAGTTCTAAACAAATAGTAACAAGGATCACCCTTCTTTTTCAATCAATCAATCAATCAAATTCAAATTCCTTATTCATTCAGTTCTACTTTCATATCTAAGAAGAAATCATTAACAAACAGTAGTAAAACAACAACACTGATATGGTAGATCAGTCTTCCATGAACATCAAGCTTTTCTTTTGCATACACTACTTGGAAAAGTCAAGCCAACATGTATACACAACTTCATCAAAGTGAACCAGTGTACAGATCTGCAAATACTTACTGCAATTCCAAACTTCAGACATACCAAGATCATCACTTATAAAGGATAAAACATGCGCTAGAAATTAGATCTAGCCTATCCATTATCAGATCTCATAATGGTAAGTCATTATGATCCTGATCCATCATTAGATCTCATCCATCATCGATCACTCAAGCGCATCCTTAGTTCAAATCAAGCAAAGCATTAGAAACCTATAACATGCATATTTGCTTTTTGATCAAACACTTCATAAGATATTCATTACTTGTGCACTTAGCCCTTTGATCTTCTCCTCTTTATATACTTAGATCATTTGTCAATACCTCGAACCAAAACGACTTAGGACCAATACCTTGGACTAAAATACCTTGGACCAAATACCTCGAACCAAAAGCTTGGTTTTCCAACATGTACGCGCTTTTCCTCCTATGGGAGTGCATGCATACATATATGCTCTTTTTGTTCTATAGACCAACATGTATACGTTGTTTTTACTAAGTGGATTTGCATATATACTTCTTAAACTACTTTACATCAACCTTTTCCTTTACCTTGTTTATTTTGATCAATAGACCTTAGTTCCATCTTCTTGTTCTTTTGTACCAATGCCCTATTACCTCTGAATAGACTTGTTATACAGTAATTTTCCATATTACTTCTGAAATGATTCCTTTGAACTACCTTGCATTTTGTCACATCACAATTGTCATGCATTCTGTCACATCTTATATCTCTCCTTTAGATTCATCCAGTTAAGTAGATTCATCTAGTTACCATATACAAGTGAGTTGTTATGCTACAAGTGGGTTGCCAGCAATTACAACACATGCATCATAATGCCAACAATCTCCCCTTTTGGACTTGATGGCAACCATGTTGGTGTTGATTACTGCAAGATGTAGAAACTGTTAGAGATAGAAAGCAACACCAAAGTATTCTCCCCCTTTGACATCAAGGGCAAATGGAGGACCAAGATATTCTCCCCCTTTGATATCAAGGGCAAAGGGCTGACCAAAATCAAGACTTTCATATATGAACAGTTGAATATTGATCATGCTCCCCCTATGTACATGTTGAATTATCTTATTAAACTCCCCCTTTGTTCATGCTAAGATGCACTATACCATCCATGCTCCCCATGAGCACATGTAGAGTCTGCTAAAAATTATTTTCCAAAGGAATAACATGAATTTATAACTCAAATATGTGAGTATGACCTTCCTATCATCAATGACTCATACATACATCAATCTCCCAACCAAGTGGGGATATACCAATTTGAATCATCTACCCAACCAAGTGGGGATATACCAATTGTTTATGCATGACTGAAATATAGCAATTGTTACATCATCCTTCCCATGCATAGTGGGGGTACAAATTACATCATATGACCAAAAAGGACTCATTAAAAGACTGCGATAGACAAAGACATATTATTACATGATGGGTCTTTATATGACCTTCACATCGAATGATATACATGAAATTTATAATAGAGACCAAAGATCTAAACAAGACAATGATAGTCATCAGCAACTATCATACACCATGTATGATCCGCACCATAAGCATCTATCAGCAACATCCAGACCAGCAAATTATCATCATAAAGTAAGAAGTCGTCATCATTATGTGACTAAGTAAGACATGTCTCTGAATATCCATGTTTTCAAATAGCTATGTCTTCATGAAACCTATAATAACACCATTCTCTTGGCCAACCAATGATATTTTTCTATATTCAACTTAAGTAATCATCCATGTATCCAACATAATGTGCATCCATCAACTATGCATCTAGAAAACCATGAGCTCATAGTCATTTGTCGAGATTTCTTGATACCATCTGTTGGATACCTATACTAATAGGTTTCATATTTCATGATTGGCAAGAGAAAAGCCAAATATGCTCTGCTCTGGTATCCCAAAGATCCCATATTTCCTAGAAAGCAAGAGCTGGGTAAAGTGTTTCAAGTACTGAGGACCTTATTTCAAATTTTGTGGATGATTCAACAGTCTAAACTGGATCATGCCATGTTTCAATTTTGAGTTGTAGAATAGAGAAAGAGGTCTGTCCAAACAGCTTAATCTTGGCAGACAAGTAGTTCAGGTAGAGAAGCAAAGGTTCCCAAAAGTTTAATCTGGGACCTTGGAAGACATAAGGGTAGAAGTAGATAGAGAGAAAAGGAAAAAGCCAAAGAAAAGAAAAGGCAATTGAGGGTTGCAAGTCCAAGTGCCCCTCCAAGAAGAAACAAAAAAATGCTAGGCAAAATAGTTGGGTAGGCAGTTGTGGTTGCAGAAAGAATATGATCACCATTACACAGGTATCAATAGGTCTCTTGCCAACGCAATAAATCTATCAGCAAACAAAGTGGTAAATTCCATGAGCTCACAGCAAAGAAGATCACTAACTTCCTTTTTTCCCTCTCTAGTCCATCACTAACACCCCCTTTCTAATTCCCCTCCTTCATTCATATTAACTCCTAATTCTACTATATAACCTCCCCTATCTTACCCCCACCCCTAATAATACTAACACTAAGGTGTATAAAACCCCAAATCTTATGTATATTCCCTCCCCTAGGCATAATAGCCGTGTATTTTTCAAAAGGGACCAAAATGGCATCTGGCCACTTTGGTGAACCTATTCCACCCTATTCCCCCTTTGCTGCAAGTTAATTTACCCTCAAATCACCTCTGCATTGATAAAACCCCCTCTCCAAACCCCTTTTGCCTATAAAAACCTTTGCAAAGGTTAATACCCGCCTCTGGCACGTTCCCCAATCCTACCACATTATTGGTTAAGCGAAAACATTTGAAAAACCCATAAAAACCCACAAACTTTAATCTTTTCCGCCCGCAGTATGAAGCGCGCATCTTTCTCCTCCGCCAGCCGTCGGATCAAGCCCATCAGATCCGACGGTCCACATTAATATCGGAGCGCATCCGATGGCGGCACTTTAACCTCCGAGAAAGTGACGTTGCGCCTTGTCACGCCTCCTCCACGCGTCAATCGATCAACCATCTCGGAGCCGAGTCTGACAGCTTCTGCGCCGTACCTAAACCGCCCCGAGAAACCGCGGCGGTTAAGGCCTTAACCGTGACCGCTGCGGTTTGACTGCCACCTACCCGTCGCTGACTCGCCGCCACGTCCTTATCTGCTCGTACCTGCCTTTGTTATTGGTCCACCTCACTGCTGACTGGGTTGCCACCTCACCTCCCCTTTGACCAGTCACCCACTGCCACGTCGCCCGATGACGTCAGCAGAAAAAGCGCCAAATTGGTAAAATAACCCATATTTACCAATTTTCCCGTGTTTTTTACCACTTTCACTGTTATTACTGTTGGACGCTCTGCATGGCCGTTTGCACTCTAATTTTCGCCAACCAGTCTATTAGCCCGGGCGACCTCCTCAAGCAGCAACTGTGCACCTTTGCTTCAACCTCTGCTCATCGAATTACAGGTATTTAGACCGTTTCGCCCTCCATACGACCTTCATTAAGCTTGAAATTGCTCAGAGGGATAGTAGAACCATAAAAACGATATTTACACCGTTCATTTCCATTTGTTCATCCACCATTGTCATTGTGAGGGCCAAGAAGTACCTGCAGAGCTTTAGAAACCTGCAATTCACATAAAACCACTGTAATTCTGCGTTTTCCTGGCAGAGTTCCTGATAGATATAATTCACCCGATTGGAGAGTTCAGTTAGACCACAGAGAAGTTCTGTCACTAGACTCCAGTAGTATTTCAATTGCTATTGAGAGAATTCCCCTTGGATACTCAAAACATCAACTGTTTCCACAGAGAACTGCCTCCAGACTGTGTTTTTACCATTCCACCTGTCCACCTGCAATTCTTGCAACTTGAAAAGCTATGGAGACCCCTATTGCACTGAATATTAAGCCCATCAATGCTCCTCACCAGGAATTAGCATGGAAAGCCCTGGGAGACATGGACTACCAAATGCTGGATTGGTTCCCCATGGGAACCAAGTACAATATTCAAATGTTGAATGAATTAAGAGCCCAGCACCTCAGTGGGGCAGATATCTTGGGGATTTGGGAGTCAAATTTGCCCATATACAACCTTCCCCAAGTCAATCCTATGCCAGAGCTCATTTATAACTGCCAGGAATGCTATGACCCCAGTCAAAGAGCAGTCATGAGCCCCACAGGCCTAGTCCTGTTCCAGATCACCCCAGAGAGCATAAACCAGATGCTGCGCTTCAAAACAGCCAAGAAATTGACCCCTCTATCCATGCAGAATCTGATTAACAGAGGGATCAAGCTGTCCAGTGACCAGATTATCAAAATCAACCAACTGTTTGTCACACCAGGCTCTGAAACAGTCAGAACCCCTCCTATTGGGTACCAATATCTAAATGAGTTGGGCAGAATGTTGGTGGATCTAATTGGCTATGTCCTAGGATTCAGGGGGTTGGAAGATGTAGATGACAGCATAATGGCAATGCTGTCTATATTTGCCCCTGGTAAGCCTCCAGCTGTGCAGTATGATTATGCAACTTACATAGCAGAGAAAATCCATGAGCAGTTCATGAATTTGAAAAGGGAGAGACTGTTCAGGTACACCTCCTATATATATCATTTATTCCTTTTCAACCAGCCAGCTACCTTCTCTGTTCCTTTGAGGCCACTCAATGCCCAAGGAAGCCTAAGATCAGTTGTTTTCTGGACCTCTGTTTTTCATTCTACCTCAGTATCACCCTATACATACTGTGAGTTTATTGATTTATTTGTTCATCCAGCCCTAACAGCGCTGCAAGGTACTCCTCCTCCTAGATTAACCGATGATATGAAGAGGATTCTACATTTGAACAAATCTTACAATATTGGCAACTGGTACTTCTACCAGAACCACACAGTCATTAGGATATATGGCTGTGAATTGAACCCATTTAGGTTGCCGAGGTATGTCCCCATGAGGCTTTTTGCCTTAGAATATTTCAGGCAGTTTGGGAACTCAGATTACCTTCACTTTCAGAGTAGAAACAAGAAGTCACAATTGAAGGTAAGAAACCAGCTACGTTCCTTCCTATATAACAGGAAAGAGGAAGGGTGGAAAGAGGCAGACAGCATCCTGGAAGGCCTCAGATTGCAGACCAGTTTTGAATGGATTCCCTATGACCCCAATCATTCTATCTCCCTCAGGAGAATTAGATACAAATTGGGCAACTATGCACATAAAAGACAACCTGAAATTGAAAAGTATGCCAATGCACTAGATTGGGAAGAGGGTACACTAGTAGAACAAGTCACTAAGGAAGAATTACTTGAGAAAGAAGCTAGGAATGTGCAAAAAGAAGCTGACTTGGAAACTTGTGGACAGGTGCCCCTCTCCTACAGAAAGCAAATTGGAACAGCTGCTAAATCTTCAGCAGCACAGCAGCAAACTACTGAGAAGACACCCCAGGCAGCAAGCAAAGACAAAGGAAAACAGGTGGAACAGCCACCTATATTGACAGAAGAACAAGTTGACACCTTGCTACAGCAGCAAGAAGAAATGGAACAGCAAGAACTGGGGCAGCAACAAGAAGAAGCACAGTCCAGTGAACAGCAGCCCTTGCAGCAGGAAAAGGGGACAGATCTACCTAGTTACACTGAGCAGCAGCCCCAAACAGAGGTGCCTCCCAGGACAGACACCAATGTAGACACCTCAGTCCTCCAAACACCACAGAAGGAGGACTTGACCAGGAAAAGGGAGAGAGAGACCCCCCACACCTCATCCTTCATCAGAGGAGAGAAGAGACAAAGACTGAATGACTCCCAAGAGGAGGACATAGCAGTAAGGCAAGCCATGGGCATGGGCCCACCCAGTGGAGAACTTTCGGCCAGCTCATCTCAGCGTGGACATGACATGACTATGGGAGGAGAGGTCAGCTCCTCCGGTCAACATAGAGAAGGGCAGTCAAGTATAAAGCAGCAATTCATTGACATCAAAAGGAGGAGTGATCCCATAAAAGTGCAGCTGTATAATCACTTGTTAAACCTAGCTCCTAGCAACCAGCAGAGACTCATGTCTGCTTTCGATGTGAGCGAAGGAAAAATGATAATGAGCCACTTCATGCCCACAACTTTGCATCCTCAGTCCACCTCGGACTATCTAAGAACCAACATGGAGGTTCTTGCCAAAGACATACACCCTATGGACAAGATTGAATTACATAAACAAACTGGTGAAATGGTGTATGCCTCCCTGGCAGATGAGACATTGGAGAACTACAAACTAAAGAGCAGCCTGGATAACACAGCTTCTCAGCTGGAATTAGAAAGAGCATCATCACAAGCCAAGGACAATAGGATCAAGTCCTTGGAAGAGGTAATTATAGATATAGGGCATGATCCTAAAGATGTCAAAGGCATCCAAGAACTCCTGAAGATAAGGGATGCAGACATGGCGGCCCTAAGAAAGAAAATCAAACTCCCGGCCACCATCCATCCACAAACAGATGAAGTTGCCCAGCAAAGGCAAGAAAAGGATACTACAGACCTGCTGGTATCCCTATACAAAGAGCTGGTTAGGATTCAAGACCAGCTAGGACAAACTGAAGCTGCAAAGGCAGCACTACAAGAAGCACTGAAGCAAAGAGAAGAGGGCCAACCCTCCCAGCCTCCTCCTGTGATAATAAATCTTGAGGAAGTCCCTCCAAAGACTACTCCTCCTCCTCAGCAAACAGAAGCTACAGCACCAACTACAGCGCCATCCACAGCAACAACAACTACAACATCGGAACAGGCTACTAGTTTAGACATGCAAAAGCTGCAAGCTGAGATCCAAGCCATGGAATCTCAAATGAAAGAGCTGGATGAACTTAAGAAAACCTTGGCTAAGGTAAATGAAAAGTTTGACAAGAGCAAACAGAATGAGGCAGCCAAGGAGAGAGAGGTAAGAGCTCTTAAGAGGAGAATTGCTGAACTAGAGAAAGAGCTTGCACTAGAAAAAGTGACAGCTGAAATGAAAGCAGTGCTATGGAGCAACATTGGGCGGTCCATTGCCAACCAGTGGCAATATATTGAGACCATGGATGAGCAAATGGTGCTCATCACTAAAGCAAACAGAGAAATACAGAGAGCCAGGGCAAGCCTTGGACACATGCCAGAAGCTGCTACTAGGATGATCAATATTCTGAACTATAAGACTAGCTCTCAATTAGCTGTCATGGGAATCACCAACAGGACAGAAACAATTGCTGTAGCCAAAAGAGTCATAACATTGAGGAACTTGGTTGGAACACTGGAGAGGAGGACACAGGATATGCAGACTGAAATCAACAGATTCCTGGAAAAATTCGTGGCACTACAGAACAGAGGCCTCCCCAGCATTTTAAGCAGTGTAGGAAGACTGCTCACCCTAGACAATTACAATAAGAGAATTGATGCCCATGCAGTAGCAGAGATTGCAAAACCGCCCAGCACTTCAGCAGACGCAGGGCCAGCCACCGGGCAGACTATGTATGACAGGGTGGAGAACCTATTTTTCCTCATGAATGAAGTTGAGCATCTGTTTGATACACCACCTAACTTCTTCAAATTCACAGAAGCAGATGAAACTCTAGGGGCAATCTTAGCACACCAACTGCCCACACAGGATGTCTGGAGAAATTTGACACAGACAATTTTGTCAGGCCAGAATCAGTAGCGCTAATTCTCCAGGCAAATGAGCATACATGCGCAGGCACAATTTTGAAGAAAGATATCTACAAGGACGAGGCAGAGGCTGAGCCAACTCAGCAGGACCATTGACTCACCACAAGCAGCAGTCACAATCACAGGTGACAAGTCCAGGATACAGCGTACAAGCCTTAAAGACAGGTCTTCCAGCATTTATTCAGAATATCTCGACCGACTTAGCTGTTTCCAAAGGCTAAAATATCTTCTGACAGAGCATTAAAATGCCTGTACTTTGTAATCAATGCTGTATTAAATTTTGGTCATAATATCTTACGTGGTTGGTAAGAATGTAAAATCTGAGATAACTCAGAACTCAGATATTTTGTAAATCACCGCAAGTATATATTCACCCTTCACAGCAGTTGAAAAGGGTTGTTGTAATTTTCTTTTGAGAACTCTCTCTTACTGTAATATTTTCAGAGAAGTAATACAAAGGAAGAATGGAATTTCCAAGGCTTGGTGTACTTTGATGTATTGTGGTGAAAGATGAATGTTACAGGATTCCAGGGTGTTGCATAAAACAATAAGTATTCTCAAATCTCTTTGTTATATGTTTTCGAGTCTTTTGTTCTCTTTTGTTGTTTAAATGTTTTACACTTGATAGCAAGGTGAAAGGATAGTTCCAGGACTTAACCCATGATTACCCTGGACTCAAACTGAGCTATTATACATGTTTTCCTCAGATACAGTGACAGAATTGTAATTCTTAATTGCTGCATTTCAAAACTGTGTCTTTTACTGTGATAGGCATTTTCAGGGATTCAATTTTTGCCCCTGAGAACTCTGTCTTCTCCTCTTAAACCTGTCTGTTGGGAATATATAAACAATAAGTGAAAATTCTTAAATGCTTTCACTGTTTGTGTTACCTGTTTCCAGTCATTTAATCAAAAATCTGTTCTATTAAGCACTCAAATGGCCTTGTAAGTTCCATCTTTCATCTCAAAGTTTCAAACACATATAGCCACAGACTCCATTGCCCAATGGTACTCAACTTCTCTGAAAACTACATCACTGGAATCTAAAAGGAGTTTCATCAACCAAAACATAAACAAAACCTGTGCATAATAGCTAGCCTAAAACCCTATCATAAACAGTTACAAATCATAAAGAGAGAGCCCTCTCTGATCACAGTTTGGCTAGAAACAGTGATCCAAAGATTGGTTAGTGGTTACCCCGGCCGTATTCCCTTGGGAGTCATAGGGAACAACCTGGGTGTTAACACCATCAATAGCAAAAATCCACAACCATGTGAGAGTCAATAACTATAGGAATCCTGCATCATAATTTCACCATATGAACTTTATGCATCTTTGAAGGCATGATGACAATAGCATAAAAGAAATGAGTGGCTCATCATTAAATAATGAAGTTGTGTACTCAAGCTTTGTACTTATCCTTGTCCTTATGAAGATCACCAGGTAAGAAACATATATGTATTCTATGTGGTGGGCCCCAGTATTGCAGCAATAATGCTGCAACTCTTGGGACTCCCTTCTTTAATTTTATCAACCCGGTAGTTCGTAACAAACTTTGGAGCGATGGTGCTATATGCACAAGTACTAGCTCTTGCCGCAGCTATCACTTGATCACCTGGCACAAGTCCGCTAGGAGATTAAACCAATTTCTATGAGCACTTAGAAGAAACTTTTTAACTGATGGATGAAAGCTAACTCAAAGGAGGCTAATCTTCTTGCAGAAAGAAACTGAATGCGGAAAGGAAATGCAAACCCTGACAAACCCTAGTTTTACCAACTAAACCTACTGGTGCAAGAAAAGTGATGGAAGCAATGGAAATGGATGCCATTGACTTTTGGAAAGGTAAAATGCATGTGACTAAGCTACTTCTGCAATAAAATCTAGAAAAAACATCTTTTTGTATTTTTGAGTAAGTTGGCAGAATTATTACGCATGTGATTTAACTGTTTTTGACTGTGCAGAGGTGGATTGGTGAGAGGAAATGCTTGGAGGAGGCTGGGAAGGTGCAGAGAGGGCCTAAGGGGTCCCTAACACCCTTCCAGAGAGTTTCACAGAGTTTGGCTATCAAGAAACCTCATCCGTGATCTTCTACCGGAAGTCTGCAGGGGTCCTACAGGATGTTTGGGAATTTCTACAGGATGTCTGTAATTTTCTACAGGATATTCATAAATGGGATTTTGGAGGGTTGATGGGTGAAGGAAGGTGGAGAAGTGGCTGTGGAGGCTAGATAAGGGTGTGAGGAGGTCCAAGACTTGGTGGATGGAGCTGAGAGGTGATCAAGATGGTCGGATTTGTTCAAGGAGGGATAAGGCAATGTTGCACAAAAATATGAAAATTAGGCCAAAGAGAGGGAACGTGGAAAATGTAAGGCGAGGATTTGAAGTAGAGGATGACGCAGGTGGGATTGATGGACTATGGGTAGATAGTGAAGTATAACAGGTGCTCTGCAAGTTGCTTTTCAAACGACACAAACAAGGACTTGGAAAATCAAAGACCTATCTACGTTAGCCTATTCTAACCTAGATAGCAGCAAAGAAATGGAACAAAAGTTTATGTGTAATGAAATCAAATGAAATAACTATGCAACTAAGCAATCATAACCCTAAGCATGCAATCAAAACTGATATCAAGTTTGACAACTAAGAATCCAACACTAATACTTGCATGGTGAAGCAAAGACAGTGTTTTTGGTGGCAGCAAGGTCACCTTGGTCCCAGCTTATGATTCCACTGAGCGGGAGGTGAGATCCAAGGTGCTTGGTAGCCTTTTTCTGAAGATATTCCCTGTGATTAACCTATCAAGTAAATCTGAACATGAAAAGCTATGTTAATCATCAAAAATGACCTAAGTAACAAGGCAATATTTTAATCTAAATAACAGATTTTATTCTAAGAATGCAACAAAGACACATCAAAGTAAACAAAGGAGGTATTGGGCACTTGAGATGGGCCCAATCCCAAGATCTACAGCCTCGTAAGAGAGATTAGAGTTGGTGCAAAGATGGATTCATCTTTATTGATCAAAAGAATAGTTACATTCCAAAAATTGTCCACAAGGAAAACTTGAAAATGTGCTGAGATGCAGAGCTAACTTACTGCCTAAAAAATGATTAAAATCGAACTACAAACTAACTAAATTCTGCCACAAAAATGACTAACTGAAATGAGGCCCGAAGCCGTCTTATTTATACAAATTGATGACCCCAACAGTCCTCCTAAACTTTAGGGACTCGGGTGCCTAAAACTTGTAGTTAACTGCAGTCCTACTTGACTTGCTTGGCTGCCCTTGTGATAATTGATTTGGTGCCCCTTGAACTCCGAGCTGATGGTGGAGAATTTGAGGCAAGGGCCCATAAATGAAGGGGACACGTTCCTAAAAATCCTCTCCACGAATTTGGCTGCCAAGTGCTCATTTAAACCTTTAATTTTGTCTCCAAATTGACCAAAAAGATTGCATAAAGCACACATTAGACTTGTTGGCATAATGACTAACCCAATTCACTCTATTAGCATAAATATAATTAAAAACATGCAATAAAATAATGAGAATGGTGGATTAAGTGAAATTAGGAGGTTGAATGAACCCATATAATTATCCATTTTTGGGGCTCATCATCACCCCCTACTGAAAGTGTTGCTCATCCTCTGAGAAACTAATCTATCTCCTTATCTTTGATGCCCTTGATGATCTCTCTATAATTGCAAGCTTCTGAAGTGATTTCCTCTTCTCAGTAATGAAACCATGCTTTTCTCTCTGCTTCTTCCCACTGCCTGCACTCCTTTTCCTAGAGAATTCTCATATTCCTGTAGAACTGTCTCAGCATCTTGTAGAGAGGCCTTTGTGTCCAACATTTTCATTCTTTCTCTCCAGGTGGATGTCTTAAGGCTTCCTCGTTCATAGGTGATGGATGCCTTTGAGGGAGACCTCTCCTTTTGTGTATCTGGGGTGTCTAAAATCGTGATTGGCTCCTTTGACAGTGGTTGGGGTTTGCCAATTTTTATCCGCATGCTCCTTATTTCCTTAAAATACATGGAAGGCTCCCTCTTTCACTTCCCTTTTTTCTTTGGAGATGTGCTTAGGGTGGCCAGCACAGCTGCTGCCTCCCTGGCTAAAATCTCAGGCGATTTTTCCTTTTGTTGCCCTGTCTCCATGCTTCCTGTAGAAAGTCCTATGTTGACTGCTTTCTGGCTTCTTGTAGAAACTGTTTTCTGGCTTCCTGTAGAAACTGTCTTCACTGTTTCGGTCTGCTTCGTTGGGGGTGTCTTCTCTTTTAATTTTGGTGTGGTTTCCTTGGTTTTGTCCTCACTTGTTTCGAATTTTTCAGTCTTATTTTCCCTGCTCTTCGGTCTCTTCTCCCTGGGTGTTTGTGCCATTATTCCTCCCACAGCTTTAGGCTTTGCAACTTGGCCTTTTCCTTGTTTCTCTTCTTGTTCTCTCTGTGGCAGTCTGTCTTGTGTTTCTTTTTCACTGGCTTTCTCTTCTAATGAGTGGTGGGGTAGGCTTTAGGGTCAACCCTCTGAAATCCACAGTGGCCAGTGTCTTTGTTTTAGGCTGCAGGGACATTAAGAACTCTTATGTTACCTCATCGTCATGACCTTGAATTCTGTCACAAAAGGTCATCCAATTGGCACGGGTGAATAGGTTCACCACCTCGGGAGTTTCACGCAATTTTCTGGAATCCGAGGGTTCCTTTCTGATAAACCTTCTTGGCATGGTGAGAGTGCTCTGTTCTAGTTTGTGCTCTGATCAGAAAGGGCTTGTTGTTTTATGGTTTCCTTCTTCGAACTTGAAGGCAGCATCCCTCAGCTGTTTATGTTTTAACTATGTACTAGTTCCCTGGTTTTAAGAAACTCGACTGTCTGTGTACAAAAGGAAGGCTTTGGTTTCCCTAGACAGAGTGCAGAGCTCAATTTCCACCCCCCAGCATTCATATAACCATGTAAAATTCACATTTTTTCACACAAGATAGCCCTGCCAGTGCTTTATCTTTTCTACAGGAGAAAAAATGTTTTAACAGGAACTATGGAGGAGAATATTGACACAGAACCAACGAAGAAATTTCATGCAACCACAAGTAAACTGCTATTTTGACCCACAGGTAGACTTGTCTCTGACCGTCCAATTCAAAACAACTCAATTCATCACCTTTTTGGAGTATATCATACATGGAAGAGTGTTTTCGATCCTACCTTTCTCGGGACTCCAAATTTTTCGAAGAAAAATCCATTTTCTCTGCTCCAGAAGATTGTGTTATATTTCCTGTAGAGCCTCTTCCTATAGAACACATTGCCGCCTTCTATAGGATGTCACGACGCTCCTAAACGAGCCTGGGACGCAGGAGAATTTTGAAACAGGCCGTAAAGCTTAGTGGAGGATGATAGGTTAACAAATTGTGGGAGAAAAGGACACATACTTCAGCTAAAAATGTTGCAAGTGAAAATTAATTAGTGGGTGGTGAGAGTCAGCCGAGCATTTTTAATTGCGACGTGATTTGCGGTGGGGGAGTGAAGTGGCCAAAATGTGCGCTGGCTCATGCACATGGCAGTGCTGCCACGAAACATCCTATTTCCTACTTGTGATCACTCCATAAATTACATTGAAGATCAAATAGTCACCACTACCAGTTTCCTGATTTCCACCTGAGATGGCCGAGCGCACGTGTCATATTCACCCATCGAGCACAGTTCAACTGGATGAGGGTGGCCAGTTAGCTAGACACCGATTTTTTATTTACCACCATCTCATTGCTCATGCAGTTTTCAAGTTATAGTCATACAATCAGAGGAACGAGTTTAGTCACCTACCTAGAAGTCGAATGTGGCTGCTGTGAGGTGATTTTTGCTACTGCATTTGTTTCTGTGGTTGCATCATGGGTTGGTTTCTGATTCATGGCCATTTTTCTTGTGCAGGTATCCTCTGGTCGGATCTACACTGCAAGAATTTGTTTCCACGTTCAGATTTGCACCCTCAAGTTGCTAATTTTGAATTTTCACCGGACAAAAACTTGTTTTCACCATTGCTCCCTAACGATAGACCGAATCGACCTGAAACTTTTTTAGCATGTTCCTATCATCATTATGCACCTACCATAGCAAAATTGCAATCAATGGATGCACAGATTTCAAGAAAAATGAAAAATGGCTGAAGGTTACAAAGATCAATTTCTCAGAAACCATGCATTGGTATCGGATGAAATTGCTTGGGTAGGCTACTATCACCCATGTGCATCTCCCCCATGAAATAGGTTTTGAAATGGATGCATGGATATGGAGAAAATGCAAAAATGGCTGAAGGTGATGGCGGTTTATTTCTTGGAAACCGTGCACCAGAATTGGCTGAAATTGCTCGGGCATGTTTCCATCATCCCTATACAACTCCCCTATAACATTTTTGCAAATGGATGCATGGTTTTTAAGCTAGGGAAAAACAAATTCTATTCTATGTATTTTTTCTTCAAAGCATTCTGCAAGTTTTTGCATGGTAAAATAAAAATGAGCTTGGGCTGTGATGTAGGCATGGAGATGATGGAGGAGGAGTTTGAAGATTGCAGGAGGACTTATGAACCCTTTAGGAAGCTATCATGTTTGCCAAACCGCCTTTTTGAAATCCATTTCTAGCTTCCTTTAATTTCTAGAGGAACTCCCTGTAGAAGCACAATGAGGTGGAAAAAATGATGGCGAAAGGTGAGGGATGGAAACAAGGGTGCTTGCAGGCCTAACCAACAGATTCCAACCATTAGTTTCCCTTTCAAAATTGAATTTGGTTCGTCCGAAGGTTCTACAGGATGTTTCCTGTAGAAATTCAGAATTTCCTGGAGAAACGCCTGGAACTTCCTATAGAAAAGCCTGGAACTTCCTGTAGAAAGCCAAATCTTGACCTGAATGTGACCAAATCCTAGGAGAGGTGAGTGGCCATGGAGGGAGGGTTTGAAGGGATGTCTTGGAGCCTGGTACGAACTCCTGTCCTTGTTTTGCGCGCCCCTCTTTTCTTGCAAAGTATTCACTGCAACCTGCAATTTTTCATAGAGATTAGTCTTGCTTTCTTTTTTTCTTTTTTGAAAACAACTAGGGGGCCTCATGGAGTTTTTCACCCTAATTGCCTGCCTTGGGTGCCTCAAAGGGAGGTTTTCACCCTAATTGCCTGCCTTGGGCGCCTCCAAGGGAGGTTTTCACCCAGGGATCTTATTCTCTTTTTCTTTTCTCTTTTTTCTTCTTTTTTCCAACCCATTGACTGCCTCATGGAGGTTTTCAATCAATGAGCCAATCTAAGGCACCTCCGAGGAGTTTTTCACCTTATATTTTTCCTCTTATTTCCATTTTTCCATTTTTTTCTTTTTTTCTCTACCCTACCCTACTTGAAAAACAAAATTGTTCTCAAGTATAAGAATACTTCCAATGGAGCCATGTGCACATCGAGATTAGAGACAAAATGATGTGGAGGCTTGAAATGCATGCTTTGACAACTATCTGGATTTCAAAGACCAAATGATTTGACTTTGAAGGGATCAAACATAGCTGAAGAAGAGAGTATTGCTGCAACTTAGGGACCGTCTGAAACCATATCTCAATATAGCTCTGATATCCTTGGTTCTTTTGCTGATCTGGATCATTCTTCATGTCACCTTCTACCATGATTTTCTCATTTTCCTCTGTTTGCTAACTTTTCTCTTGAGTACATGGAGGATTTGATGGTAACCATGAGGGAACTCTCTCGATCTCTGATTATGATGTCTTCTCTTCATCAATTGCAACCCATGGTTCTTTGATCTCCTCTTTTGAATCTTCTTTTGCTAGATGTGGTCCTTCAATTCTTTCAAGATAATCTATTTTTTGCAATACTCTTCCTGAGCTATGGTGAAGATCATTGAGATCAAGAGGAGTAATTTGGACATGTTGTGCCTCAACTTTGCAATTGGGTTGAGCTATTCCAATGTGCGGGTTTGGAAATGGCAGTACGAGTAGCTGAGTGGTAGTGTATATTTGAGATGGATGTGGATGGGTTTGTGGTTGGGCAGGTGGTGGAGGAAAATGAGCGGGAGGAGAGTTGTACTGGGGCCTCCACCCCTAATGAGGTGCATTGCACTGAGGTTGTGGCTGAGCATAAGAGTGAAACGAATGAGCAGCTGGTTGGGCATAACATGGATCTACGAAGGAACAAGGAGGAGGTGTGAACTAGGAAGGATGAGCAGGGGGACCCCAAGAAGGCATGGAAGTGGCTTGATAGGGGTTGTAACAGGTCTCAGATGTCCCTTGTAGTTCCTGCTGGTAAGGTATGGGTCCATGTGGCCTCCTTTGGTTCATGAAATAGAGTGATTCAGTGGCTCTTTTGGTTCTCGGATATGCAACTTTAAGTCTAGGCAAGGAAGGGCACTGATTTGTAGGATGGTATTCTTCACAGAAAAAACACACTTCTATGGAGTGCAATGGACATTCATGACTAGGATGCTTTCTAGTGCACCTGGGACAAAAGATGGCCAAAGCCCTCTTGGCTTCCTCTTGCTTCCTTTGGCTCTGTCAGGTATCCAATTGCATGGCAAGAAACTACCTCATATCACGCTTGAAATCTTCCATCTGATTTGAAAATTCATTTTTGGATAAGGTATTGCTCCCAACATTTCTGTTTGCAACCATTTTCTCCAGAAGAATGTTTTCTTCTTCTTCTTCCCTTGAGCTTCTTCAAATATGTCTTGCTATCCACCTAAGGGTTCTTTAATCATAGTCATTGAAGAAGAGAGAAGGTTGGGTGTATGAAGTAGTGGGGGTGTTGTACAATCATTTTTCTAACTTATCTCTACTCCTACAAGGCAGGAAAGGAAATCGTTTTGGTTGATTTTTGTATTTTTCTACTTGTACCTGCAAAACTGAAATAGATTGAACTGTAACTAACTAAAATCTATCTTGCGGAAATGAAAATGCAGAATTGAAATGAAAGCAGGAAAGGACTAATCTATTTTTCTGAAATCAAATTGTAGGAATGAAATGTTAGACTACGCTTGTAGAATTGAAAATGCGAAATTGAAAGGCCAATCTATGAAGCAGGAAATGTCTAATTTAATTTTGCAAAAATGAAATTGCAGAATGGAACTAAAATAAACTACTTAGCAAAAGATTGGAGTAGAAAAAAATAGAAGAAAAGAAACAATCACAAATACTTTGACGCTTCCCGGGCAATGGCGCCAAAAAGAGTGGTGGGCCCCAGTATTGCATCAATAATGCTGCAACTCCTAGGACTCCCTTCTTTAATTTTATCAACCCGGTAGTTCGTAACAAACTTGGGAGTGACAATGCTATATGCACAAGTACTAGCTCTTGTCGCAGCTATCACTTAATCAACTAGCACAAGTCCACTAGGAGCTTAAGACAACTTCTATGAGCTCTTAGAAGAAGCTTTTTAACTAATGGATGAAAGCTAACTCAAAGGAGGCTAATCTACTTGCAGAAAGAAACTGAAAGCGGAAAGGAAATACAAACCCTAGCAAACCCTAATTTTACCGACTAACCCTACTGGTGCAAGAAATGTGATGGAAGTAGTGGAAATGGATGCCATTGACTTTTAGAAAGGTAAAATTCGTGTGACTAAGCTACTTCTGTAATAAAATCTAGAAAAAACATCATTTTGTGTTTTTGAGTAAGTTGGTAGAATTATTATGCATGCAATTTAACTGGTTTTTACTGTGCAGAGGTGGATTGGCGAGAGGAAATGCTTGGAGAAGGTCAGGAGGGCTTAGAGAGGGCCTAAGGGGTCCCTAACACCCTTCCATAGAGTTTCACAGAGTTTGGCTATCAATGAACCTCATCCGTGAGCTTCTACAAGAAGTCTCCAGGGGTTCTACAAGATGTTCGGGAATTTCTACAGGATGTCTATAATTTTCTACAGGATGTTCAGAAATGGGATTTTGTAGGGTTGATGGGTGAAGGAAGGTGGAGAAGTGGGTATGGAGACTGGATAAGGGTGTGAGGAGGTCCAGGACTTGGTGGATTGAGCTGAGAAGTGATCAGGATGGTTGGATTTGTTCAAGGAGGGATAAGGCAATGTTGCACAAAAATATGAAAATTAGGTCAAAGAGAGGGAACATGGAAAATGTAAGGCAAGGATTTGAAGTAGAGGATGAAGCAGGTGGGATTGATGGAGTATGGGCAGATAGCGAAGTATAACAGGTGCTCTGCAAGTTGCTTTTCAAATGACACAAACAAGGACTTGGAAAATCAAAGACCTATCTATGTTAGCCTATTCTAACCTAGATAGCAGCAAAGAAACGCAATAGAAGTTTATGTGCAATTAAATCAGATGAAATAACTATGAAACTAAGAAATCATAACCCTAAGCATGAAATCAAAACTGATATCAAGTTGGACAACTAAGAATACAACACTAATACTTGCATGGTGAAGCAAAGACAATGTTTTTGGTGGCAGCAAGGTCACCTTGGTCCCAGCTCATGATTCCATTGAGGTGGAAGTGAGATCCAAGGTTCTTGGTAGCCTTTTTCTGAATATCTTCCCTGTGATTAACCTATCAAGTAAATCTGAACATGAAAAGCTATGTTAATCATCAAAAATGATCTAAGTAACAAAGCAATATTTTAATCTAAATAAAAAAAATTATTCTAAGAATGCAACAAAGACACATGAAAGTAAACAAAGGAGGTATTGGGCACTTGAGATGGGCCCAACCCCAAGAGCTATAGCCTCCTAAGAGACATTAGAGCCAGTGCAAAGATGGATTCATCTTTATTGATCAAAAGAATAGTTACATTCCAAAAACTGTCCACAAGGAAAACTTGAAAATGTGCTGAAATGCAGAGCTAACTTACTACCTAAAAAATGACTAAAATCGAACTACAAACTAGCTAACTTCTACCAACAAAATGACTAGCTGAAATGAGGCCCTAAGCCCTCTTATTTATACAAATTGACGACCCCAACAGTCCTCCTAAACTTTAGGGACTCGGCTGACCAAAACTTGCAGTTAACAGCAGTCCTACTTGACTTGCTTGGCTGCCCTTGTGATAATTGATTTGGTGGCCCTTGAACTCTGAGCTGATGGTGGAGAATTCGAGGTAAGGTCCCATAAATGAAGGGAACACCTTCCTAAAAATCCTCTGCACGAATTTGGCTACCAAGTGGTCATTTAAACCTTTTATTTTGTCTCCAAATTGACCAAAAAGACTGCATAAAGCACACATTAGACTTGTTGGAATAATGACTAACCCAATTCACTCTACTAGCATAAATATAATCAAAAACATGCAATAAACTAATGAGAATTGTGGATTAAGTCAAATTAGGAGGTTGAATGAGCCCATATAATTATCCATTTTTGGGGCTCATCAGTATGCATCAAAAAGCCACCCACAATAATCCATAAATCTGATCTGAATAACAACTATGTAACCCCAAGCAACACAAGTATCATCTAAGACTTCATCATAGGAAACTCATAACCGCAACATAGCATGATGTATCATTTAAACATTTTATCCACATAAGCATCATCACAATTGATAAGAATCATTAGGTACCAAAAAATTCTAGACATAACGCCAACAATGTGATTATTAGAAGCTTAGAATATTCTCCCCCTGAACCTATGCCACATGTTCACTATGAAATCTGATAATTGTATATGTCAATCAGAAATATCAAGACATCATCATAAATCAGATATACATCAAGTTACCAAAAACTTATGAGGATCAAAAGCACTTCTAAATAACATCCACAGACTTTAGTCATCAATCATCAAGGCAGAAAAGATAATTGGTAGTTTTCTGAACCATATCAGATAATTTTTCTAAGTCTATCCCACTACTTCTTCATCCAATCAACATATACGCGACTATGTAACTTCGAACTCTCGTATATACATGACTTGTCTTCATGATAATTGCATATGAGAATTAGAATACTGAAATTTCATACTCTCAATTTCTCCTGAGTTTGTTCTATCTGTATACTGAGCTATGCAACATATTTCTGGTTGTACTTCCTTCTTCTTCCATACCTTGGAGTGTGATGATGTTTGCTCCTTTTGGTATGTTGTCCGAATTTTGCTCCTGCATTCTTTTGCTATATGCTCAAACTTGTTACAAGCATAGCATCTTATATGTTTCATATTACCTCTATAGAAGTTAATGGCTTCGTGACCAAACATATTGCAAGAAAAGAAATATCCCTTGAAGTACCTAGAAGCTGATGATATTTTTGTGTGACGGTTACTAGCTTGAACAATTCTACTTCTACATCTGGTTGTAACATGTCTAAAATTATGACATATGAAACATTCAACATTATTCATCCCAGGAAAGAACCGATTATCATTTCCATAGTTAGGAGTAAATGATTTTCTTTGAAGACTTTCTTTCCTTGGTTGTTGATGGGGTTGACCTCTTAGCTCCTTGTTGAGCATTTTAGATTTTTCATTAGAGTTGCTTGCTTCAGGTTGTGAGCTAGATGCACCTTTAACAGTTTCATGAAAACCAAGACCAGATTTGATGGCAGGAGACCTTTAACTACTAAGAATATCAACCAAAATCTTAGTAATATCTTGAAATCATAAAAGTTTATCCTTTTCTTCTAATTTACCTTTTAGAATATTTACCTCAACCTGATATTTCTCTTCCTTTTCAAGATATTGTTTCTTCATGATTTCTTCAGCTTTTCTTCCTTCTTTCACTTGTTTCCTTAATTCGAGAACTTCATTTTCTTGTTCTTCGAATGCTTGGAGTAGTTCTTCATTCTGCTTCTGTGAATATTTTAGATCTTCTTTTAAATGAATGACCACAGCTTCAAGACCTTCACAGTAGTTGGTTCTTTCTATAAGTTCCTTGGTTATTGTGTCTTTTCCATTCACTTATTTCTCAATGATGTCACTTCATCCTGCAGCCTTTGACTTTGATCTTCCTTTTCTTCATATTGTTTGCTTACTTTGTTTCCTTCCTCTAACTAAGCCTTTAACCTTGTAATCTCTTCTTTTTAGGTACACTCCCTTTTGTCAAATAGGTCCTGCTGATCTCTAATTTTGTCTGTGAGCTTTTTAAATTCTTCCTTTATTTGATTTCTTTCTCTTTCACCCATAAGAGAAAATTGATCCGGATTTAAGCAGGAACGTAATAGATTATAGAGATAACCATAAATACAGAGATGCGATAACCATAAAAACAGAGATGCAGTGAAAGTAATACTTCATTTAATTATGGAGAATACTGAAATATGCTTACAAATAGAAATAAGCCAGCTAGGGCGATGGTAGCTTATCTCTGAGAAGAGATGTGTCAGCTACATGCCTCTGAACTGTTTCAAACTGTCTTTACAATGAGGCTCGAAGGCCTATTTATTATTGAGAAACAATGGAAAACCCTTCACATTCCAAAACCTAACCCTAGAAGATGAAACGCCAAATTGTTGGCCCCGTTTTGGGGTGAGTTGGACAGCCAACTTCCTGGGGTCGCGAATTGGTCGTATTATCTCCGTTTGACGCGCATGATAGCCTGTTGGAAATTTCTCTCCGAGGACTACGATGGAAAAGACGATTTTTATCTGAAAAATCGCTGGCGGTGGATTTCCCAAAAAACGTCGTTTAGGGCCTCAAAATGGCTCCGGAAGTTTAGGACCCGAAAAACTGCTAAAAATAGTAAACTGTGCTATAATTAAGGAAACTGAAAAACTAAAAGAGACAGTTGTGGGGGTCCAAATGGGATAGGCGGGTGGCCACCAACATCCACCTGGATCATTCCTCCCCCCTTAGAAGAAATGGTCCCCATTGCGTTGAGTTCCTCCCTGAGATGAGGAAGCTTCTGCTGAGCTGGGTCACTAGTGAGCTGTTCTGCAATCTCTGATGTGTCCAGAAATGGTGGGAAGCATGGTCGGCGATGGTCCACATTGAACAATCGGTGCAAGCGAAGGAATGGAGGAATGTTGTGCTTCAAAGCATTGTTTCCCACAGCCTTGTTACTGGTGTAGGGGCCATGTCGAAGCGGTCTGAGTTTCTGATGGGTTCTGGTAAGGCGTTCTCTCTGCAGATGTAACCAAATTTTTTCGCCCACCTTAAACTTGTGTGGAACCCCTCTGGGTAAGGAGAAGTTTTTCCTGTGTTCTATCATGACTGTATCCCTATGTTGCTGCTGCTGCGTGGGGGAACCCTTTGCGGGGGTCATGGATGTAGCAACGATCTTCTCCTTACTTTGGGAGTGAACCAGATAGAAAATAAATTTCCTAGTCTGTGAGATGAGCTTGCTGCCTTTCTTAGCAGTGATCAAAGAGGTGGTGGTAGGTGGAGCTACCTCTGGTATCCTGTATAATGAATTATCCAAAGAAATAATGACAGCGCGAGGCCTTGACTCATACACAGCATGTCGCCTCCACAAGTATGGCTGGCCTAATAGTACATCACAAACATCCAGAGGTGTAACATCACACAATACCTCATCTGTGAAGGGCTTGATGCTGTAGGGAAGGCGGCACTGCTGGTGAACTTTGAGATCTCGTCCTTCGTGAAGCCACCCGATACTGTACGGTTGTGGGTGTGGCGTAGTTGGTAGGCCCAACCGCTTCACGACCTCTGCTGAAACGAGGTTCTTTTGGCTGCCACTATCGACAATGAATTGCAGCGGCGAACCCTTCACCCACATCTGTGAGTGGAAAAGACGTTCCCCCTCCTCTGGCTCTTCGGGCTCATTCTTCTGGATCTTGGTAGTGGCAACAGTGGCACTAGGATCCGCATCAATGATTTGCTTCCCTTTGCCATCCCCCTTGTCAAGTTCTGGCTCAGAGTCAGAACATGCATCTGATTCGGAAGCCTTCAACTCGGCCACCAGCGACTGCTTGGTCCGACACTCACTTGTGTTATGAGTGGGACTCTTGTGGAACTCACACCACTTTCCCGTGTCCTTCTTCGGCTTCGTGGTGTTGTTCTTTTCTTGCAGCTTAGAGGGGTTGTCTTGGGTCACCCCGCCTTGGCTTTGTCCTTTGGGCTTCGGATTTGCAGATACAATGTCTCGCTTCTTCTGTTTGAACTTTTGCTCGATTTTGACAGTGTATCGATATGCTGTGCCGAGTGAGGAGATCTTCAAGAACTCCATCTCTTCCTGGATGTATCTTTGTAGGCAGCCGCGGTATTTGAGTACCAGATGTAGCTCAGAATCTTTGATACCCAACTGTGTGCGAAGGGTATGAAAAATGTTTGTGAACTTCGGCACATCTTGGTCTCGCCCCTGCCGCAGTGTGGTCCATTTGATGTATTTGTCCTCATAGCTTCTGACAGGGTAGTACTGCTCCTTGATGGCATTCCGGAAGTCATTCCAAGTGGGTGCGGCTGAAAATAGTGAGCCTGTACTTTCATTCTTCTGCTCGCAGTAGGTTTCCCACCAGTCCTTGACGTGGGGGGCTGCTTTGAGAAGAGCGAAAACAATCTTTTACCGATTTGAAAATTCATGAACAGAAAAATACCCATCTAGCATATTTAACCATTTATATACGGCATCTGCGTCTATTTGACCCTCGAATATGGGGATTTCAAAATTAACTTGTACCTTAAACGGTGTGGCGTTTCCAGAGTAGCTGTTGGAAGCCGATGCGTCGCCTCTGGGTAGCCGCTGAAGGATTGCGCAAAGCTATCCATCATCGCGTTCCTTTTCCGCTCGAGCGCTTCTTCGAGCAAGATTCTGATAGGATCTCCTGCCCCCTTGTCTTTCTTCTCATCTGCCATGGGAGGTCGTCGAGATTTGCGAGGCTGGTCTTGCAAAGGTTCGACCAATTCAAGCCCTAACTCCTTATATCCCGACCTCGTTGGGGACATGCAAAGAAAAACAGAGAAAAAGCAGACCGCTCTGATACCACTGATCCGGATTTAAGCAAGAACGCAATAGATTACAGAGATAACCATAAATACAGAGATGTGATAACCATAAAAACAGAGATGCAGCGAAAATAATACTTCATTTCATTATGGAGAATACTGAAATATGCTTACAAATAGAAATAACCCAGCTAGGGCGATGGTAGCTTATCTCTGAGAAGAGATGTGTCGGCTACATGCCTCTGAACTGTTTTGAACTGTCTTTACAATGAGGCTCGAAGGCCTATTTATTATTGAGAAACAATGGAAAACCCTTCACATTCCAAAACCTAACCCTAGAAGATGGAACGCCAAATTGTGGGCCCCGTTTTGGGGTGAGTTGGACAACCAACTTCCTGGGGTCGCGAATTGGTCGTATTATCTCCGTTTGACGCGCATGATAGCCCGTTGGAAATATCTCTCCGAGGACTACGACGAAAAAGATGATTTTTATCAGAAAAATTGCTGGCGGTGGATTTCCCAAAAAACGTCGTTTAGGGCCTCAAAACGGCTCCGGAAGTTTAGGACCCGAAAAACTGCTAAAAATAGTAAACTGTGCTATAATTAAGGAAACTGAAAAACTAAAAGAGACAGTTGTGGGGGTCCAAATGGGATAGGCGGGTGGCCACCAACATCCACCTGGATCAAAAATTCTGTTGTTTCACTATCACATTCATTATCTTCAAATGAACAGAGAAATGTATCACCAGAGGACAACAAATTCATACCTGATAATTCTTTTTCTTTTTCATATTCATTCTGAGGTGATTTTGAATCTGAAGAGTTTCTTCCACATTATGGCCAGTCGTCTCTCCCATTGTCACAATTCCTTTGAGATGCCTTCTTCTTTTGAGCTACTTTCTTCTTAAGCTTCTTTCCCATTGTTTCTATAGATCTCCTTCAAGCGATCAAGCTTCTGCCAAAAGACCTGCTTCGATACCAATTGTTGGAAATAATATTGAGAGAGGGGGTGTATCAATATTTATAAATCAATAACTTTTTCATTTCCATAATCAGATTTATATATGCTACTTCAGAGAAGGGAACTCACATGTGCACGCAATTGTTCTTAAGACAACCATCATATATCCAGTGAACTTATGATTCAGTTAATTCATCATATGTTGATATTTAATCAATGCATCAGTACTTTATTAAACATTAAACAGTAACCATGTGCAGTGATAACAAAATAAACCATCACACATAAGCAACACTCATGAACACCAAAATTTAAGGTGGAAACCCAATGTGGGTGAAAACCATCTGCTAATGTCATCTCTATCTTCTTTTAATAATAAGAAAATATGTTTATAATCTTGTACTGGTGTTGACTCATACCAGTATGCAAGCACCCACCTGCAGAAGGTTGTAACCTTCTCTCATTCTCCAGCTTCTTCTAGAAGGGAGCTACAAACACCTAGTGCTTGTATTATCCAATATATTTACTAGTATGTAGGCTTCGACCTATAGAGGGCTATAACCTTCACTCGTTCTCTAGTTGCTACTAAAAGGGAGCTCGAACCCCCTGATCAAATCACCAGCCACTACTGGTGGGAAGATTTGACTTCCTCACTAAAGGCTCCAACCCTCAGTATCCTCCAAGGACCACGTTTCACAAATTTTCACACTAGATGCTCCTGGAACACAATACTACAATATGAATATCATGTTTTATCAAATTTTCACACTGGACCCATTAGTAACATTGAAGCTCAAAATCAATCACCACTACAACACAACCATGAAATACATCTGCATCAACCAATCACTAAAACCCAATCATCAATCTCTGATATAATTGAAACAATCAATCACTAAAACCTTTGAACCTCTAACACAATTGAATCAAACAATTGCTGAACCTTTGACACAACTGAATCAACCATTCATTCAAACTTAATCAAAATCAACCAATCAATTGGAACAGACAGATCATTGTAACCAGTACATAGATCTGAACCCATAACACTTCATCAACAATCAGAACTAACTGTAACTTCAAAATCCATGTGTCAGAATGTGTACGCTCCTTCAATGAAGCAAACTTGCGTGTATACGCTACTTCCTTTTGCCCAACCTGGGTATAGTTCTAAATATACTGAATCATAAAACCTCTAAACCATAAATTATACCAATCAGTGACATTCTGAAGATCTACTGTCATATTTCAAAGTTCTAAACAAATATCAACAAGGATCACCCTTCTTTCTCAATCAATCAATCAATCAAATTCAAATTCCTTATCCATTCAATTCTAATTTCATATCTAAGAAGACATCATTGACAAATAGTAGTAAAACAACAACATTGATTTGATAGATTAATCATCTCTGAACATCAAGCTTTTATTTTGCATACGCTACTTGGAAGAGCCGAACCAGCGTGTATATGCAACTTCATCAAAGTGAACCAGTGTACAGATCTGCAAATGCTTACTACAATTCCAGACTTCAGGCATACCTAGATCATCACTTCTAAAGGATAAAATGTGCATTAGCAATTAGATCTAGCCTATCCATTATCAGATCTCATAATGATACGTCATTATGATCCTAATCTGTCATTAGATCTCATCCATCATCAATCACTCAAGTGCATCCTTAGTTCAGATCAAGCAAAGCATTAGAAACCCATAACATGCATATTTTCTTTATGATCAAACACTTCATAACATATTCATTACTTGTGCACTTAGCCCTTTGATATTCTCCTCCTTATATACTTAGATCCTTTGTCAATACCTCAGACCAAAACCACTTAGGACCAAATACCTAGGTTCAATACCTCAGACCAAATACCTTGGACCAAATACCTCAGACCAAAACCTTGGTTTTCCAACATGTATGTGCTTTTCCTCATGTGGGAGTGTGTGTATATACGTTCTTTTTGTTCTGTGGACCAGTGTGTATACACTATTTTGACTAAGTGGATTTGTGTATGCTTCTTAAACTGCTTTACATTAACCTTTCCTTTACCTTCTTTATTTTGATCAGTAGACCTTAGTTCCATCTTCTTATTATTTTGTACCAATGCATATTACCTCTTAATAGACCTGTTATACTATAATTTTCCATATTACTTCTGAAATGATTCCTTTGAACTACACTGCATTTTGTCACATCACAACTGTCATGCATTCTATCACATCTGATATCTCTCCTGTAGATTCATCTAGTTAAGTAGATTCATCTAGTTACCATATACAAGTGAGTTGTTCTACTATAAGTGGGTTTCCATCAAGTACAACACATGCATCATAATGCCAACGGACACTTCATGGCATAGTGTCCCAATTCATGGAAGTGAGAGCACTTTATTTTGGACAAGTCTTTCTTCTTCTCCCCTTGACCAGATTCTACTTTGGATTGGTATTTCTTTCCTTTCCCTTTCTTTTCCTTTCCATCCAAGGCACAGTTCTTCTCATTCTCAACCTTGGATGAGGTCCCATATCTAGTATTCTTCCTTATCTCCTAATATACCAAATTGGACCATAGGTGTTCCCCATTTGGTAGATTATATTTCCCATTTACCAAATCTTATGTTGGGTCCCTATAATACTAGTGATTACCCCATTACTATTGTATTTATGCCCTTTATTTATATTTTTGTGCCCCTATTACCCCCATGTTGTTATTTCTGTGCCCCATGGAATCCCTCTATTGTTATTTTTGTGGCTTTATATTATTATTGTTAGGTCGGCTGGATTATATTGTGACTCCTTAGACTCCTATATATAGAAAGGAGGTTTTGTCATTTGAATCATCGAAGAATTGTTCATTTATGTAATGTAAAGGAGGTTGCCCCCTCGAAGAGGCTGAATTCTAAGGCGTTGATCTATCTTTTCTATCTTTTCTTGAGCTGGTTTCATAACGTTTGGCATCAGAGCTTTGGATTCTAGGGTTTCGCTGCTCTAAACAGGTCATCGTGGCATTTTCGCTATAACTTTTTTTCTGTGCGTTTCAAAAGTCACAAAAAAAACCCATTTGAGAAGAGATCGCGCTGAACCTTGGGTAAGAATTTCAGAGCCTTTTGCGCAATATTTGTGGAGATATGATCTGAGGAAGTTGGTCTTTTTGCAGACTCCTGAATTACATTCAAAACAGGTGACCTGGGGAAAATCGTCATAACTTTCTCTCTGGGGATCAGATTGAAATTTCGTAAGAAGGTGAAGAAAGAGGACGGACTGTAGTTTCTTGTATGCTTGTTTCAGATCCAAAGGTCGAAACAGTGACTTGTGACACGTCATACAATTTCGCTCTACTGAACTAGTCTATAAGCAAGTCACTGTGGGAGATTTCACATAACTCTTCCTTGGAGAATCCAATTTGGGTCAGACTTGTGGCATTGGAAAGAGGACACAGAGGGCTACTACAACTCACAAATTCAGAAGTAAATGATTGGAAAGTACAGATATACATCAGAGGCAATATCGAGCTCCTACAAAGTGAAAAAAGTTGTGTAGATTTTCTTAAATTTTTGCTTAAGCTTGGTTTGAAAATTTATTTTGAAGGAATTCAAAGGGCATAGTAGAGCATTATTATCGGTAGCTGATGCCCCGAGGAAAGAAAATGCAAACACCTAGTAAGGAACCTGAAAGCTCTAGCATGACTCATGAAGAAGAGGAAGAAATGCAACATGATATATTAAAATTACAAGATCAAGTGCAACAACTGTCCCTTGCACAAAAAGGAACAGAATCTAAGATGGATGGTTTAAAGAAAGGCATAGAAGCTAAGATGGACTGTTTAAAGAAAGGTGTAGAAGCTAAGATGATTGACGTGGAAGCTAAGATGGATGATTTGAAGATAGATTTGAAGACAGACATGGACGAATTGAAGATAAATATGAATAAGTTGCTACAAGAAATAGTCCCTAAGGGTGAAAGGGTACTAAAGGAAACTCATGATGAGAACAAAAGAAATGTTAATCATGATTCCATAGATGCTAATGTTGGATTGAAGACTCACCATATTCCAAAAATCGATATGAGGAAGTTTGATGGCAAGGATCCCGCCACATGGATATTACAGATGGAGCAATTCTTCGATCTCAATAATGTGCAAAACACACAAAAGGTACGTATGGCAACTGTATATTTGGAACCAAATCAGTTTGTATGGTATCAATGGCTTTGCTCTCATAAACAATTTATCACTTGGGCAATTTTTACGGAAGAATTGATAGCACATTATGAAGATACAAAAAGCAACACTTTTTTTAGCCAATTGATAAGTCTCAAACAAAAGGGTTCAGTAATGGAGCACATTGAGGAGTTCCAAAAATTGAACATAAGGGTAAAAGATATTCCAGAGGAGCATAGGATTGATGTGTTCATAGGGTCTTTAAAGGATAATATCCAACATGATGTTCGCTTTTGGGAACCTGATTCATTAGAGAAGGCATTCAGGTTAGCAAGAAAAATGGAAAGAAGAATTATGGCAACCAGGAAGCATACCACTCACAACTATAAAGACGGAAGTGTTGTTGCCCCTAGTCTTCCACAACCTATAAGGTTGACACCACAACAATTGGAAGAAAAAAGAGCAAAAGGGCTTTGTTACAGTTGTGATAGCAAATACACTAAAGGTCATAAGTGTGCTGAGAAGAAATTATTCTACATAGATTGTGAAAAGGAAGAAGAAAAGGAGCAAGAAAGGTCAAAAGAAGAAGATATACTCCAGGAACAAAGCCTAGATGAAGAACAAATAAATCCGACCATATCTTGTAATGCATTGGCAGGAATTACCACTCCTCAAACCATCAAGATAGAAGGACAAATCAAGAAGAAAAAGGTAATAGTGTTGATTGATTCAGGAAGCACCCACAATTTTATTCATTGTAGGGTAGCAAAAGAATTGAATTGCTTCCTATATCCAGCACCAGAGTGTCAAGTGATGATTGCAAATGGAGGAACAATAAATTGCTCTGGAAAGTGCCATAATATCAAGCTATCCATGGGAGAATATGTATTGACTAGCCCAATGCTTTCCATTCCAATGGGAGGTGCTGATGTTGTACTAGGAGTCCAATGGCTACAATCCTTGGGTACAATAGCTTTTAATTTTCAAGAACTTTTCATCAAATTTTCTACAGAAGGAAAGGAAGTTGAATTAAGGGGTATTGCAGGGAAACCAGGAAAGATAATCAGCTCTAATGGTATGACAAAGCTTCTAAAAAAGGAGCAAAGAGGTGTAATTGCACAATTATGTTCGCTAGATGTTTCCACATCGGAATCATCTATTTCTCCAGATCTCCAAAAAGTCCTGGACAATCATTCCAAGGTATTTGAGACTCCCAAAGGTCTCCCACCTATGCGTGATCATGATCATGCTATTCATCTGATTCCAGGAAGTGTTCCTCCAAACATCAGGCCGTACAGATATCCCTATGTCCAAAAAAGTGAAATTGAACGTATGGTTGCAGAAATGCTAGAGGCTGGTATAATTCAACCAAGTCAAAGTTCTTTCTCTGCTCCAGTAGTATTGGTGCACAAGAAGGATGGATCATGGCGCATGTGTCCGGATTATAGGGAGCTCAACAAGCTCACTATTAAAGATAAGTTCCCCATTCCTGTCATTGATGAATTACTGGATGAATTGCATGGATCAATTTACTTCACCAAGTTGGATCTTCGTTCGGGATATCATCAAATCAGAATGAAGATTGAAGACATTCCGAAAACGGCATTTAGAACTCATGAGGGTCATTATGAATTTTTGGTCATGCCTTTTGGCCTTACCAATGCACCTTCAACATTTCAAGGTTTGATGAATTCAATTTTCAAACCATTCCTTAGAAAATTTGTGTTAGTATTTTTTGATGATATACTAATCTACAGCAAGTCTTGGAAGGATCATGTTGAACATGTTGACAAGGTGCTACAACTATTGGAGGAGAAACAATTATATGCAAAAAGATCCAAATGTTTCTTTGGAGTCCAGGAGGTGGAATATTTGGGTCATATTGTATCTCATGAAGGAGTTAAGGTAGACCCTAGCAAAATTAAAGCCATTAAGGAATGGAAAATCCCCACATCCATAAAGCATCTGCGAGGATTTCTTGGGTTGACAGGGTATTATCGCAAGTTTGTTAAGAATTATGGGAGAATAGCAGCACCTCTAACAACATTATTGAAGAAAGATGCATTTTCATGGACTTCGGAAGCAACAAAGGCCTTTGAACATCTTAAAGAGGCAATGTGCCAAGCACCAGTCTTAGCTACACCGGACTTCACAAAAACCTTTATTGTGGAATGTGATGCTTCAGGAAATGGAATTGGTGTTGTTCTAATGCAAGATGAAAGACCCATTGCTTTTGAAAGTCGTCCAATCAAGGGAAAGTTTTTAAGCAAAGCTATTTATGAGAAGGAAATGTTGGCAATACTCCATGCACTTAAGAAATGGCGACCCTACCTAATGGGAAGACACTTCAAGGTAAAAACGGATCATGATAGCCTTAAATACTTTTTAGAACAAAGATTATCCTCTGAAGAGCAACAAAAGTGGGTCACAAAGATGTTGGGTTATGACTTTGAAATCATCTACAAAAAAGGGAAGCAAAATGTGGTGGCAGATGCACTCTCAAGAAAGGATGAGGATGTGGAAGCATTGTTGTGCGCCATTTCTATTATCCAACCAGATTGGATAAACGAAGCAAGGGAGGAATGGAAGAATGATGAAGTGTGGGCACTTATTCGAAAGCTACAACAAGATTCCAGTACGTCTGATACATTTAGCTGGAAAAATGATTCGTTATGGTACAAAGATCGCTTATACCTCTGTAAGAATTCCCAGCTAAAACAAAAGATTCTTATGGAATTGCACACTTCTCCCTTAGGAGGGCACTCAGGATTTTTAAAAACTTACCACAGGGTTAAGAAGGAATTTTTTTAGGATGGCCTTAAATCAGATATTCAAAAGTTTGTGGCGGAATGTTTGGTTTGCCAACAAAATAAAGTTGAAACAATTAAGACATCGGGTCTATTACAACCTTTATCCATTCCAAGCCAACGTTGGGAGGAGGTTTCAATGGATTTTATCACAGGTTTACCCAAGTCTGAGGGAAAGAGTGTCATCATGGTGGTAGTTGACAGACTTACCAAGTATGCACACTTTTGTGCATTATCACATCCATTTAAAGCCAGTACAGTTTCTACTGCATTTATGGAAACAATTCAAAAGCTACATGGAAACCCAAAGATTATTGTAAGTGACAGAGATCCCATTTTCACTGGAAATTTTTGGACAAAATTATTTTCTTGTCTTGGTACTCAGTTAGCTCATAGCTCATCTTATCATCCTCAATCTGATGGGAAAACTGAGATAGTAAACAAATGTTTGGAAGGATATCTTCGTTGCTTTGTATCTGATAAACAGACACAATGGGTCAAATGGTTGCCTCTGGCTGAATGGTGGTATAACACTTCCTTCCATACAGCAACAAAAATGACCCCATTTATGGCACTTTATGGGTATCAACCACCATCCATCACATCATATTTAAGAGAAAATTCTAAGGTTCAGGCAGTGGAACATCACATCGAACATCAACAACAAGTCCTCCAACTCTTAAAGGATAACCTCGTGTTGGCACAAAATAGAATGAAACAACAGGCAGATCAACATCGCAGTGAAAGAAGTTTTGATGTAGGTGATTGGGTATTCCTACGGCTACAACCATATAAGCAAATGTCCCTAAAGCAAGCTAAGAAGGATAATAAATTATCACCAAAGTATTATGGTCCGTACAAGGTGTTGCAAAAGATTGGTACTATGGCATACAAATTGGAGCTTCCTGCAGCTTCTCGATTGCACCCAGTTTTCCATGTTTCATGTTTAAAGAAGGTTATAGGCGACAAGCTCCCAATTCAAACAATATTGCCAGAACTTGACGAGGAAGGAAAAATTATATTGGAACCGGAAGCAGTCACAGAAACAAGAACTCGACAGCTACGAAATCGATCAATTTCAGAGTATCTTATCAAGTGGAAGAACTTATCCGCTGAATATTCCACATGGGAGGATGAGAATTTTATGCAGAAGTATCCATAACTACTCAAGCGTTGAGGACAACACTTTTTTTAAGGAGAGGGGCATGTTGGGTCCCTATAATACTAGTGATTACCCCATTACTATTGTAGTTATACCCCTTATTTATATTGTTGTGCCCCTATTACTCCCATGTTGTTATTTCTGTGCCCCATGGAATCCCTCTATTGTTATTTTTGTGGCTTTATATTATTATTGTTAGGTCGGCTGGATTATATTGTGACTCCTTAGACTCCTATATATAGAAAGGAGGTTTTGTCATTTGAATCATCAAAGAATTTTTCATTTATGTAATGTAAAGGAGGTTGCCCCCTCGAAGAGGCTGAATTCTAAGGCGTTGATCTATCCTTTCTATCTTTTCTTGAGCTGGTTTCATAACATCTTGGTAGTTGCATAAGCTCTTGGGAAGGCCTAGAAGGGCTAGCCTTATCGAATCATCCTCCACAACAATAACCCTAACTCCTCCAAGTTCATCATAACATCTTTTGAACCGAATTAGGTATAGTATAATAGATTCAGTCTTTTGCATCTTTACATTCCAAAGCTTTTCCTTGAGCGTCATCTTCCTAGATCGCTACTATTCTAGAACAAATCTATCATTGCTTGCCACATTACATATGAGGTTTCTTTCCCATGCATATTGGAGACAATGTGATCCTTCACACCTTCCAATATGATTCTCCCCACCTTGGCTACACACTTTCTCCATTCTACTACATCCTTAAGGTCCGATGATCCTGGTTTTTGAATGCCAATATCGACAAATTCCTTCAACCCATTGTCCTCTAGTACCACCTCCATGTGGTCTTTCCATGAAACAAAGTTTCAGCTACCCTCAAGGGCATACTCAAGCCTTAGACCATAGAATGGCATGTTGCCAGTTTTGAAGAATCGATCCTGCAATTCAATCCTCCTGCAATAACAACTTCAAATTCTCTTCACTATTATGAACCTTTCTCTGATACCATGTAGAAATTATATGTATATTCAAAATTGTTCATGTAATTTACTAAAACTTAAAACTTGAATCTACTCTATTCATTTATGGAAATCAATTCACGGTTGAGAAAGGAAATCATAAATATGCGACATGATTCAATACACATACAGAAATATTTGGAAATAAACAGTTGAAAACCGCTTCCTATCTGTATTTCCTTAATAAAAAATTAGAGAAGAAACACAATGCTTGCTCAAGCCTAAGAAACGTTTGCAATAGTATAGTCTATCTCACTGCCTCATAGACTGACTTTTGCCAACACTTATCTAATCTTCTTACCTTCCAAGCTCATATTTCCTTGAGGAATTAGGCCCCTATTAATTAGGAAAATTCCTCTTTGAGAATTGTGCAATTTCCTTAGGCCCTTCTTTGCCTACATACACAACCTATACACTTTGTAATAGTCTACAACTAATAGTACATTTCCCTTTAACTCCAATATCAATTTGGTAACTCGAATTCTATGCATGCATAAGTTAAGTTGGGATAATCGAATAATTAACTAGTTGATCACTGAGGTACACAACCCACTACTAGACCCTCCACTAGTTCTCTAAGAGTTAGAACTAGTTTAACTCATAATAACTGAAATTAACTGAAATAGATTGCTAGAAATTAGTAATCAATAATATTGAACTGAACTCAATTGTCTCCAACTCGAATTAATTGAGTTAACAGAGTGACAAGGCCATGTCACCTCAATTAACTACCTCCACGTTTTTTTTTACTGAAATTGAAATTTGAATTTTAATCTATTTTGACCAAGGAAAAGTCAAAACTAGATTTTCTTGTTGCATTTTAAACACATATCGACCCACCATACTCAAGCTTTAGGTGTCGAACATTCTAAAACCTATCTCTCTTTATTAGGGTAGGTTTTTGCATCATACCCTTCAACTCATAAACAATTATGGAGATATCCAGTGGTTATCATCTACCACGCCTCCATGATAGAATCACTCTTGGAATATGGACAAAACTTAAATTTGTTTTAGAATATAAATCTCACATTATCATCTTCTTTCAAAATTAGAATTTTCTTTAGAATATGAATCTCACATTATCGTCTTCTTTCAATGATTTAACCAATGGACCAACAATGATAGGTTTCAATACAGATCCAATTTTTAGGTGGATGCTTCCTTATGCTTTCCAAACTACATTTTCAGATATAGAGAAACTATGAACAATAACCTTACTTAACAATAATGTCCCTTACCTTCCATAGGATATTACATTAGCTTTTAGTTTCATATGTTCTTTGTCTAGTGACATGACTTTAACTTGACCATTATAAGTTCTCTCCAAATTTTAGCTAAAGGAGTACTCAATAGGTGTGTGAAACTATAAGCAGATCATGCAACAAAGTATGTTGAAGGATTTGTATATCCATAACCTATGATAAAAATCTACACATATACACACTATCCATAGTGAAGTATTTCTAAATTGTCTTACTCATTGCAATGTCTCATGCCTTTATTGTTGAACAATGCCAATTTTTTTAGTATCATAGATACCAATGATATGATTTATAAACGTCATCCACATCATCAATTTATACCTTTTTCATTTTCATTTTTCAAAAATTTTGAAGTCTTTCTCACTCTTTGTAATTGATTTTACTAGAATCCATGATTCAACTCAATACTAGAAGTGTTGGCTTGTTTATTGGTGAGTATGTTTCAAGTAGTGTGTTCAAACTTGGTCAAATTCTCAAGTTGGTTTAACTTACAACAGAACTCTAAAAGTCGGTTTTATCCACCCCAGTCAAGTTTTTCTAGTGTAGTCAAACGACTTACCATTAAATTATCATTTCAATAATGTTATGGAATAACATGAATGGATTGTTTCAGCTTTCTCCTTTCAAAAAATTGAAAATATTTCCTGGCCAAAAATGTAAATGGAACAACATACTAGTTGTTTATCCAGTAGACTATCTTAATAGAGGTTTACATCCATGGCATTTAATATTATATGTATAAAACCATCCAATTATGTATTAGGTGATTGATAGCTTGATTAGAATAGGGATATCGGCAACAAACCCACCCCCCGCCATTATGACTCCACACAAAGAAACAAGTCCAAGCTTCTCCTTCTCTACTTAAGTACTTGAATTTTAACACATATCGCAGATCAAACTCCATTGTGAGAATTTTGTGGGACCTGCCTAACCTTCACAGTAATTGGTGTGTGGATGAGTATTAATTCCTACCATTCAATGCTCCTCTAACCTTAGCAACTCCAATAAATTCCACACTTGTCGTTCCCATTTTGAGGATATTGTGTTAGTATGCTCTATTTTTTTTGGCACGAAGTCATGCATAGTGCTTTAAATTAAATCTATAATCATCTATTTATAGGAAGATTACAATTATATTTCAATATATTATCACTTCCTATGTTTCAACCTGACCATGCCTCTCAGTTATCCCTTTTTTCACGTTGTTTTCAATCCCTTCTCTATGAAACTTTGCCAAAATCAACCTTCATTATGGCTAAATTCTTGGCACTTTATCACTGGAACTTAGTAACTTGACACCACTTTTTCCCAATAGAACATGGTGTATAAGGAAAGGGAGGTACTCGTATTCTCAAAATATGCCCCGAAATTTGTGATGCAAAATTGTACGTTATAATACAAATTCCAGATTAGAAAATATTGAAAATTAATGGAAAAACAAATATTTTCATGATATTAGAATCTAATAAAACTAAGGTCAAGACTTTTGATTCACATTTATCTTTGTGTGGTTTATCTTTAGCTAATCTTTTTATACTCTCGCAAAAAATGTGCCTTCATAGAGTGCATTAGTAATTTTGGGAATGGAATATATCTATAGAATGCTTCTTTCAAAAATAAAATGATGGAAGTGACATTCGAGGAGAAACCAAAATTTCTAGAACTTTTATAATTGTATCAGCTTTCTGTTAGGTTCCTATACCAATAGATGTCATATTTCATGATTGACATTCGAGGAGAAACAAAAATTTCTAGAACTATTATAATTGTATCAGCTTTCTGTTAGGTTCCTATACCAATAGGTGTCATATTCCATGCTACAAAGGTTCCATATTTCCAAAAAATCAAAAATTTTAAAAATGAAAAGAGGGTATGCCCTAAAAGAAAAGTCAAAGGGCAAAAAGAATGAATTGGTCAAAAAGAAAGAAAATGAACCCCAAAGAAAAGACCTAGAAAGTGTGCTAGTAAAAAATCCCACTGTTATCCTATTTTTGCAAAGAAGTTAAATGTGCACCTAGATGACTTCTGTCACACAAGATGGATGGCCAAATAGCTTAACCTTGACCAGTCCATGTTTAAATTTCTTGTTTTAGAGATAGAGAATGAAATCTGTCCAAACAGTTCAAGCTTGGCAGGTGAGTAGTTAGGTAGAGAAGCAAGGGAGCTCACCAGCTAAATCTGAGCCCATGGAAGAGATAAGGGCAGACTTAGAAAGAATTGCAGCTAAAAGAAAAGAAGAGAGTAAGGATTTTCTAGTTCAAATGCACCCAAGGAAAAAGGAAGAAAAAATGTTAGGTGTATTAGGCTGGGTAGGTAGTTTTGATGTTGCAGAAGCAGGTTTGTGAAAAATTTTGTCTTTTTAAGTTGTTGCATCTCATGGATATCACAAGTGCCATGGAAAGGTGGCTACAAAAAAAATGGAGCATGACTAATTTCCCTCCCATTTCTCCAAGAACATTTACTAATTTCCCCTCCCCTACTATATAAACTATATAAAAACCCCAAAAAACTTAATATCCCGCCCTGGGCTTAACTAAAGCCATATGTTAATGTTCTTAAGGGGGTCTGGTTTATCCGAAACCTTATGGACAACCCTCCCCGCGCGCACATATAAACATTGGGATTTATTTAACGTTTGGTTGAATAAATAACCACACCCGAACATTTAACCAAAGTTTCAATACACTGCCCATGCATTACAAAATGCCAAATTATATGGCGGGTCCCCACGCCATACACCTCCGCCAACTCCACCCACCATTGACTGTCCGATCTGGGCTTTCCCATCGAACGACCCACGTCAATATCGGAACCCCTCCGATGACCGAACATTAGCCTCCGGGAAAATGGAAGTTTTACCACTATACATGATCCACGTGGCGCCACCTAGTTTTATCGCGTCCCCTCCACCCAAAATAGCCTTTGTCCAAAAGCGATGCAGGATAATACCATATACTGCCCCCCTTTTCCCCCCGCTGATGTCGTCACCCCCGTCAACGACCACATCATTGCCCACATTGTCTGCCACCTCACATCCGTGTCATCTGCCACATCACTGCCAAGTCATCCACCGTACCGCACTACATGACAAATATTACGTCATGCTGACGTCACCCGACCAAAGCGTGCCAAAACCCTCCAAAATCAATTTTTTTGTCAAAAAGGCGTAAAATGTCATTTTTTGTTCATTTTTATTTGTTTCTTTTGCACAACCTCTGCATGATTTTTCATGTACAAAGTAGCATTTTTACTGCACAGTCTGCCACCCAGCTAAATTCACTCCACAACTCGGTCCCTCAGCTCGTTGGGCAACCTACAAAATGCATAGTACACTGTCAAAAATAGGTATTTACTCAATTTCCCCAAACCCTGTGTATTTCCGATTTCTTCTCTGAGTTACATCCATAAAACTAAAAATCACACGAATTTAGTCTATAGCTCTTGAAAATACACACCAACCATCCCCGTTTTTTTACATTATTCCTCAAACAACCTATTTTATCCATTTTCTGCAGAAAACCAGACTTCCACAATTAAAAACACAGTGCTGCCTTCAAACCCACGCACTGTAACCTCTGTTTTTACCCATTTTTCTGGGAAATCCCTCAAACTTCGTCCCCCACTGCAAAATTCGCTCACAAAGCTAAATTCAAGTCGTTTCGGCCTGCAAATTCCGTAGAAAGGACCCAAAAGTGCTATTTACCTACTGTTGTTGCATAAAGCCCAAATTTGAAATTGAAAACCCACAGAAGATCGAATGATGGAGGCTCCAGTGGCCCTCAATGTTTCCCCCCTCAATGCACCACACAAAGAATTGGAATGGTTGCCCCTTGTTGACAGAGATTTCCAGATTAATGACTTAATTGATGACAAGCCTCACCTCCAAGCTTTTTGTAAAATGAGGAATAGCTACCACAACAATGCTGATGTCTATGGAATTTGGGAGTCCAACATGCCCATATACTACCTCCCCTCAGTAAATGTGCTCCATGATATCATCCACTTATGCTATGCCAATTATGACCCCACTCAAAGATCAGTTATGAATCCATCTGGGACTGTCTTATTTCACATTACCCCTGAATCCATAAATGAGATGCTACACTTTAAGCCAACTTAGCCTCTGGCTCCTCTCTCCATGGAATTCTTGCTTGACCAAGGTGCCAAACTGCCCAGTTCAAAGATAACTAGAATTGCCCAGTTATTCATGAGACCAGATCACCAGCCCAGGCAACCACCTCCTTTTAATTAGGTCTGGTTCAATGAAGCTGGAAAATTCATTACTGATATGATTTCCTACATCCTAGGATTTAAAACCAGTGAGTATATTGATGAGACTACCTTAGTTTTGATGTCCATGTTTACTCCAGGACAGCCCCCTGCTGTCAAATATGATTATGCCACCTTCATAGCAGATAAGATCCTTGAGCAATTTAAAAACCTGGATCTCAAAGGAGATCAAACGTCTGTAATCTTTTGGACCTCAGTCTTCCACTGTGTTAGTGAATTCCCTTATACATATTGTGAATTCATTGACCTGTTCATACATCCAACCTCTTCTTTATTAATGACAACTCCTCCTGCCAGACTCTCTGTTGAAATGCAGAAAATTTTACATCTCCCAAAAGGCTATAGTATAGGTGACTGGTACTTTTACCAAAATCAGACTGAGATCGGGATATATGGCTGTGAGCTATGCCCCTATAAGCTGCCAAAATATGTACCTATGAGACTGTTTGCCCTAGAATACTTCAGGCAATTTATTAACTCAGATTTGACTCATTTCTATGGTGCTAGGAAAAAGGCACAGCTCAAAATAAGAAATAAATTGGGCCCTTTTGTCTTCAATAAAAGGGAAGCCTGGGAGGAGGCTGATAAGATTTTAGGGGAGAAACTTAAGCTGAAACAAAGCTTTTATTAGGCACCATATGACCCTGAACATTTCATAAGTTATAGAAAAGTGAAAAACAAGCTTACAGCATATGTTCACCACAAAATCCATAAAATTCAACAATATGCTAACCAACAAGAATGGGTAGAAGGCACATTTGTAGAAGAGATTACTAAGGAAGAGAAATTGGAAAAAGCCATGAAAATGCTTGAAAAAACACTTGACCTAGACTCTTTTGGACAAGTATCCTTTAAGCTACCTCAGCACACAGGAGGTGATACATCTTTTGTTGGGACTTCTCAGCAGCCCGCACAAAAAGCCAGCACAGGGTCAGCAAAGGGCAAAGAGGTAATAGGTTCAGAGCAGGACATAATGACAGACCAACCAACTACATCAAAGGAACAAGGCCAAGGGAAGGTCCCCCCAGCACAAACAAAAGAACCAGAAATACCTGTACTACAAACTCTAAATGAGGAAAGAGGCAAGAAAAGGGATAGGTAAGAAGACACACTGATCAGTAGTCCTGAAGAGCAACCAAGGGAGAAAAGGTAGAGATTGAACCCCCTATCAGAGGAGGAATTCATTCAGGAGACCACAGACAGTCAAAGGGAAGAAAGAGTGGTTAGCCAGGATACATCCCCGGTCACAGAAACATTGGCTAGTTCACACAGGCAGGAGATTGGAAGATAACATAGTGTGGAATTCTCTTCTCCCAGGCAGCAAAGTAGGCAAGCCTCTGATATTAAGAGAACATTTACTAAAATAAAGGCAAAAAATGCAGCCAAGTCAATTGAATTACATCTTTATAATACACTTGCCAAAGATGGCCCCCACAAATCAACAAAGGTTAATGTTGTGCATATGAAATTCAAGAAGGAAAGATATGTGATCCTGAGTCAACTTCTTAAGCCCATATTGAATGTAGCAACCTAGCTTATATTGTCCTAGATTTGTAATGAATTAATTTGATTAGGACCGATCTATAATGCAAGTATTAGCACAAAGACAATAAATACATAAGCATAATTGGACCAAATTGTAATTAATTTAGTAATAAAAACTTAGAAACGGTAATTACTCCACATTGGCAAATAAGGCATTTCTGGCCCACAAACTGTAGAATTCTTTAAACAATACCTCTGCCCAATTGGAGTTGGAAAAAGCTTCCTCTTTAGCCAAGGATAACAGAATCAAGTCCTTGGAAGAGATTATCATAGAGCTGGGACATGATGCCAAGGATACCAAAGGCATCAAAGCATTAATAGAAAAGAAGGAAGAAGACATTACAGCTCTCAGGAAGCAGCTCAAGCTACCCATTACCATGCATCCCCAAACTACAGAGATTGTTGAAAAAAAATCACAGGAAATACAATGGACCTGCTAATGAAAATGAATGAGAGACTGGCAGAAACAGAGAAGGCATTGGAGAAAGCACTGTAAGGAAAACTGGGAGAGTTGACCTCCCAGCCATCTCAAATAGCTCCAATAGTTACAACTGCTCCTTCTAAAGTCACAACAGTAGTCCCTCCTACTGTCCCGACATCAACAACATCAAGTACTTCAACAACAACAGCAGCAGGCAGCAACATTACCATGACTACTGAGGAACTGATAAAGGCTATGGAAGATCTAAGACTCAAAGTATCAAAGTTAAAATATACTAAAGAGAAATTGGCCAAGTTGGAAATAAGTTATGACAAATCCAAAATGACTGTGGTAGAAAAAGCAAGAGAGGTAAAGGCATTGGAAAATAAAGTAAAGGCATTGGAAAATGACCTCTTATTAGACAAGCCTCTGGGAGAAATCAAGAGCATTCTGTGGGCCAAAATTGGGCAATCCATCTCTGATATATGGAAATCAATACAGATAATTCATGAGAAGATTGATTTGGTAGTAGCAGCTCAAGAAGAAATTCAAAAGGCCAGGGATTCATTGGGACACATGCCCGAATAGGCCAATAGGTTATACATTTCTTGAACACCCACACCAAGGAAGATATGGTAGCACTAGATATCAAGGATAGGATACGCACCATCCTGACAATCAAAAGGGTTTTGACCATGAGGAAATTCATACAAAATCTGGAGAGGAAGTACCAGGGAATGCAAATGGAGATAAATGCTTTCACACAGAAGTTTACAGCTTTGGAGGAAAAGGGTCTGCCCAGTTTATTAACTGATGACTATAGACTAATGACACATGCAAACTATGTACACAGGTTGAATACATATGTCAATAATCAAGTCACAACATCATCAAGTTCTACAAGAGAGAAGAAACTCCCATCTGGACATAGCCTGTATGACAATTTAGAGAATCTATTTTTCATTGAGCATGAAGTGAGACATCTTTTCACGGTCCAGCCTACTTTCTTTAGGTACACGGATGTTGATGAAACTCTAATAAAAATGTGTAGAGACCAATTACCAGATGACCAATGGTGGCAGAGTATGATGGAAATTTTCTAGGCATATTTCAAAGTTTTGTTTATTTTTCCAGAGCATAATAGATGCCATAAAGTGAAGAAAAGAGCAGATAAAAAATCGCGCTGGGCAGCAGTCAATTAAAGCGCAGGAAAAATCACTTGAGAAAGCAACACTTGCAGCGCAGAAGTTCACTAAAGTATCCATCGGCCAACTCGCTAAGCAAATAATCAATGCATCTCACCAACTAAGCAGCTAGCATAACATTTCTTACTTCTGCATTCATTTCTCTCTGTTTCCCAAGAGCATTTACTCCTTCTGTAGAGTACGTGAAAGAAGTTATTGCAAGATATTATCTCTTTGAGATATTTTGTAAACATTTTTGTACAAATACCTCCCCAAGCTAAGTATTAGGGGTTGGTGATACCATTCTAGAACTACGTTGTAAATTTGAGAACTCTTCTAAATAAAATATTGCTGGAATGCTCTGTTACTGAACTTGTTGGATGTGGATTTGATGGTAGAGGACCATGTTACAGAATTCTTGTATTATCTCATGAACCAATAAGCCTTTTTAACTCATGTTTTAACTGTTTCTATGTTTTATATATCATTTATATATTATATTCTAAGTAATAGGGAAAAAGAATAACCCAGAATTTACTTAACTGTACTCTGTGTTCAATTTCTGTTATTATTTATGTTTTCTTCAGGATTAGCATAAACAGGAATTCTTAACTACTCCCTGGTAATATTCATCAACTTTCCCTCTGTTAGCATGATGAAGGATCCTTGATTTCCCTTCATCCACTGACTCCATTTCACCTGATTCCAGCTTACAAGTTGTTCCTTGGTTAATTATCTTGCTCTGTAGTATCCCCTTATTTCAAAGAAACCATATCCAGTAGTTCATCCTCACAAGACTCCATCAGCCCAATGGACTGAACTTCTTATGTTTCACATCCTTGTTCTGTAGAATATTACCATCCAAAAATCAAACAAATACCTGGACTTCATAACTCGCCTAACATATAGCAAAACAAAGCTAAATCATAAAGAGAGAGCCCTCTCTGGCTGCAGATTGGCTAGAATCTGCATCTAAAAGATTGGTTAGTGGTTACCTTGGCCGTATTCCCTTTTTCTCACAACTTTGGGGAACAACCTGAGTGATAACATCATTGGCAACTCCACTGGGGACCAGAATGACTGTTTGTTACTGTTGTCCATTTTCTAAAGCTACAGATGGAGCATGAAGTTAGCCAAGCAGCCTTTGAAACTGTTTTGCTATGCAATTACAGTAGTAAATAACTGTTACTTCAGTCTATCTCCAGTTTAGTTTTAGGCTTTGAACAACTATCTCAAAAAATTTGATCAGTTTCCTTTTGTTTTCAAAGGATCTTCAGGAAAATTCAAGACTCTCACAATTCATAATTTCATAGAAAGATATTGTCAAAAGCTGTATTATTCAAACACTTCTAGAGAATACTAAAAAATATATTTAGAAGCTGGCTCCAAAGAAGAAAATTCATTATATTAGATCAAATCCAGATCCAAACTCTCCAGCTGTCTTTGAAAGTCCTAACTTGATCTCTAAGAACCTTAGAAGACAAGGAGGTCTAGAAAATTCTGCTAATTTAAATCTTGACACACTTCAGCAGAACTCTATCCAAACTGAGCTTGCTCCCAAAAAAGCAACAGTCCTTTCTACCGTTACTACAACTTCTTCTAGTTCACCATCATCACTTCAAAGCATCTTTTCCACCCCACCATCCACTGCACTTATCTCAGTTGTTATCCCCATCCTCCCAGTTGTTTCATTTATCCCTGTTAATATGGCAAATCGATATGCTCCTTTGCAGTTGCATGCAAATCCAGGCGCTATGCCTCAAGATTCTCAAACCAAGATTACCTATTTTTATGGTACTGGCACCTACACAGCACAACAACATACCAATAAAATGATGGATTATTTTGAGAACTATGAAATTGATGATAATGATGTTAGAATGATTTTTTTTTTCCAAAGCATAACCGGTGATGTAAGGACCTGGTTTAGGGCACTTCCTGTAAACACAATTGCTAATCCAGAGGCCCTTTGCCTAACCTTTTTGAACATATGGGAGAAGAAGAAGGACCCATGGCATATCCTATCAGAATATGAAAGCTTGAAAAGAGGCCCACAAGAAACTGTCCAAGACTACTGTGCCAGATTCAATAATGTGTACAATGCCATTCCTCAGAACCTTAGACCTCCACCTGACTTGGCCTTGACCAAATTTCCTGATGGATTTGATTCTGACATGGCATATCAACTAAGGGAAAGAGATCCTCTGAGTTTAGAAAACATGCAGAGCATAGCTGTTAGTGTAGAGGCCAATCTAATCTCTAAATGAGCTCGAGCTAGAGCTAAAAGAAGGACTCCATTTAAAGAAGAACCTTCTGCATTTGAGGAAAAACTAGATGTAATCATCAAAGGGATGGATAGATTGGGTGACAAAGTAGAAACCATTGAAAGGAAATCTTCTTGGGAAGGTCAACCAAGTAACACCGCAAGAAATCCAAACTTTAGGAAAAATCAAAATCCTAATACCGGGAAGGCTGGTACTGACCAAAACATTAGACCTCCATTCTAGGAAAACTATGCTGAAGTTGCAACCTCTAGTGAGCCAATAGAGGATACTTTGATTAATTTGATGGGTCTGAATAGCGAACAACAAATATTTTTAACCCAGGATGACCAAGAAGCTCATACTTTCAATCAATTTCAAACCAAATCCGGAGAATCATTTGATTTTAGAGAGGGATATGATGCAGCTGTCTATGAGGTTCAAAAACAATACAAATTGAGAAGCAGAACAATATATGTGCCTGAACCCAACAAGCAGAAAGATACCAAATAGCCTAAAAAAGCAAAGGATAAAACTTCCCCTATAGAACTCCCTGCTAGAAAAGACCTCAACCCAAAAGAGCCCACGAATGAGGACAAATTAGACTTACAACCGTCAAACAATCAGCCATCAACCTCCTTTCCTTCAAAATAAAATGCAAAGGGATCTCTTGAAATTAATTTTAAAATAGATTTAGTTCATGACAACACTCTTGATAGAGAGAAAACCATTGAAAACACAGCAAAAAAAGAAAATCTTGCTGCCCGAAATGAAAAAATTCAAGTGGTGTTATAGACATTTTTGGGCACTGCAACCCCAATCATATATGTCCATAAACCAAGTGATCCTAAGTCCCCTATGATTTGTTTATTGGTTATCACTTACTCGGCCTAAATCCCTGAACTATGTTGCAAACTGTGATCAAGAACTAGTTTAAAAGTCTCGCACTATACCATCGCACCCTCTCTATAAGGATCTTAGTATGCATCGCACTTCCCGTGTGCAGTAGGTGGGATGCATACTGGAATCCCCGTGTAACAGGTGCGCTGATCAGAAAAGGATAATTTTGCCTCCCGACTTTGGTTTTTCTTCATTCTTTTCAGCTCTATTCAAGATTTTTTTTGTCCATAGTCAGTATACCTCTATTGGAAACCCCCTTCCTTGCCATTATTCCGCCTCTATTATGCAAAGAACTGTAAATGTTTTTATGTATTGTGAGCCATTTTCAGTTCTCCTTTACAAAGAAGTAGTGTAATTGAACTGTCATTTCTTGATTTGAAAGTGTCGCAAGTGTCGTTTTCAGTCATAGAAGAGAATCCGATTATTCTTGATAGTTGATTACAATGTTACTCTTGTATTTGATTTGAATTAGTAGTTTTTAAAGTGTCGAAAGCAAGTTTTCAATTCCAAATCGCAAGGTGTCATCATTGTCTTCATTTTGTCTTGAAAAGAAACTTGTTGGTAATGTCGCTTTGAAAAGTAATTCAGATTTGCACTTAGCTTTCTTTTTATCATTCACACATTAAGAAGGCTGAAAACAAATACATGCATGTGCATTTTCATTTAGACCGCTTGTTGGTTTGATTTAGGACAGTGCATATAGTGTGTGCTCTCTGCTCTATGTTGAAAGAAAATCATCTATCTTTCTTTAGTAGCTAGGATTTTCATTGCAAAAAGAAGATTAAACGATTGTTTATCATCTTAGATTGCATTTTAAGAATTGTATATCTACATCTCGTGGTGAACCTGAAAGGAAAATTTCTTAAGCAAGATCAACTGTAAAATAAATTTAATGAATCTAAAAAGGCTTGGGAACCTAACGCACAACATTTAGAAGTCTAGGCTAGAGATGTGTTCCGACATCGTAAAACTTGGTAACTGTTGTTTTCATTGTTGGTTGGGTGATTCCTCCACTTTAAGATGACAAGTGCCAATACGGACTTGTGCTTCCACGTACTGTCGAGTATATATTGGGAGACCACAATAGGCTATATCCTTTATCCATAGGAAGCCGTGTCTGCCGCCCTATCGATCGCAATGCCCTGAACACAGCATTCGGAAGATTGACTGTCGTACCGTAAAAAGTATTCTACAGTTTTGCAATTGGTTTGGTAATCCCTCTTTCTAGATTTCCAGAGCAGTCCCTTTCGTTCCTTTTCAGACTCCTTAAAGGAAAATGTCCATCTAAGCACTTGTCACTTCAGGCTCATTAAAAATCGAAGGCGACTAGAGTCGTTTTTTTTTTTTTCGAATCTTAAAAATTGAAAAAACAATTTGTGTCAAAGCATAGAAAATTTATTTTAACGGAATAAATATCACCTTTCCTACATTGGTCTTAGGTTGAGAAAAATGGAGTCCACCAACCAAGGGGTTCCCCTTGGGGGAAATCCTAGTCCTTTCTCCTCTTGGGGAGATGTTGGTGCGCCTCATATGGCCACATTGTCACTTCCAGGATTGATGATTGGCTTGCCTGTATGGCTCTTCTCAACCTCTATCATTCAGAATACCGTAATTCCTGTGTAATCAAGTCAGGAACCAAATGATACCAGAGTCACCCCCCAACTTGATTTATTTTAGACAATCAGTCGTCTACCTCCAAACTTGGCTATTCTACTAAATTAGCAGAACTTCTTAATTTAGCTGCAATATGACAAACTCTTCAATTTCCACGGAATCAAAAGGAACTTAAATCTTAGTTTAGTTCCTTATCGCGTCCGCCTTTTCCCCACAAACATTGTCACGCTAACTCTCCACCATTGATCTTACCTTTCGATCCGACAGTTGTTGATTCACCCGATCGAAACTAATCGGATGCTCTTTGACGTTGATCACTTCCGTTTGATCCAATGATTAACAACCATATCAAGTGGACCACTTGCACGATGGTTACCCTCCTCATAAAGTGGTTTTTCTCTCTCCAGCTAGTGCTACGTGTCAACTGATAAATGGAATCAATTGACCACTCTGAATTACCACTTACCACATTTTACTCACCTGATAAATTGTTCCACTAATAAAAACCGCTTTTGCTCCTTGATTAACGCATGAGCTTATTTACGCACAATGATCGTTAGATCTATTGGATTTTCTTTTTATCGGACAGACCTCGCTCTTCTTCAGGGTTAGCACGATTTCGTCAGGTTTTCCTCTAGTCTGCTATGACTTTAGGCTTCCATGTAAATTGAAGCTTAACTAGATAAATATATATGGTTCGAAACATGTTCGATTTAACTTAATACACAGTGAAAGAGGAATTTAAACATGATCACACCAAATCATACAAAACTCTAAAATTACGAACTAAACTGGATTTCAACAATACACCGAGATATTTCGAAGGAATCTCATCCTCCGGGATTGACCAATTATAAAAGAATAAACAAAGATACAAAGATTTTTAAGCTCTAAAATCAAATCCTCATTTCTTATTCCATCCAAATCCTAAGGGTCAAAATCCTCTTACGATAGTTCGAAACTTACATAAATACTTTACATCCAAAAATCAGATCCTCAATCCAAGGATCGAATCTATCTAATCCTAGATGATTACCTAAGTTGCTTGATATTCTCCTCGAGAATCTCAACTAATTCTAAACTACTTGAATTAATTACAAAATCACTCAATCCCTAAATTCTAGCTTAATCCTATCTAGAAAACTTTGTAAATTGACAGCTAAAGGATCCCACTCCTTTGCTTGTAAATTTTTTTTGTATTTTTGAAATAAATTTGAAGCCTTTTGTCTTCAAGCCTCATGCTCCTGCATGAAACTCCTAAGGACAAAATTCTTCATGGGCTCTTGTCGATGAGCTCTTCTATAGAATTGCCCAACTTCTGTAGCATGGCTTCTGTCATCCAAGTAGACTCAGCAATCGGTTGATCTTTCCACTTGACCAAATATTGAAAATACTCTTGTCCTCTTGTTCTTTTGAATACTCTCTTATCCAATATCTTCTCTGGTTGCAATGCCTCTACTGTAGGTAACTATTTTACCCAACCAATCTCTTGTTCTTCTTGATCCTCTGTTGTGTCATCTACATTTCCACATCCATACCTGTATAAATCAACAACATTGAAAATTGGAGATATTCGAATATTAGGCGGTAACTCAATTTCATATTCATTTGCTTAAAATTTCCTTAATACTCTGCATGGTCTAATGTTCTTGAATTTTAATCTGTTATACTCCCTTTTTGGAAATTTCTCCTTCCTTAGGTGTGCCAAAACCAAATCTCCAACCTCAAAATTTACTTCCCTCTTCTTCGAGTCTGCTTTTTTCTTGTACTTTATGTTTCTATCTTGTAGCTACTATTTTACATGTTCATGAATTTCTTGAGACTCTGAAGAAAAATCTTCTCCTAGAGCACTCCTCATTTTTGCTTTACCTAAATCTCTCAATTCAAATACTCCTCTTGGGTGCATTCCATAAACTATATGGAATGGACTCTGCCCTATAGTCCTATTAGGAGAATCATCATATGCATACTCAGCCTATGCTAATGCTTGATCCCACTACTTTGGATGTTCACCTGCAAGAATTCTTAAAAGATTACCCAAACTTTTTTTCACAACTTTAGTCTATCCATTAATGTGAGGATGATAAGTAGAACTGAAACTCAGTTTAGTGCCAAGCTTCTTCCACAAGGTTCCCAAAAAATGTCCAACAAACCTGGAGTCTCTATCGAAAACAATGCTCTTTGGTAATGCATGCAACGTTACAATTTCTTTAAAAAACAAGTTAGCAACATGAGTAGCATCACTGGTTTTATGACATGGAATAAAATGTGTCACTTTTGAAAATCTGTCAATTACTACATAAATTGAATCATGTCCTCTTTGATTTTTTGGTAAACCCAAAACAAATTCCATACTTACCATATCCCAAGGCCTATCTAGAATAGGTAATGGAACATACAAACCTATGTTTTGGCTCTTTCCCTTTGCATACTGACAAACTTTACAGCTCTTCACATACTTTTCCACTTCAACTCTCATCTTTGGACAAAAGTAAAATCGATTCAGCTGCTCATAAGTCTTGTCTGCACCAAAATGTCCTCCAAGTCCACCACTATGTTTCTCCTTGATCAAATTTTCTCTCTTAGAACAATTTGGTATGCATAGTTGATTCCTTTTAAATAACAGTCCCTCTTGTAAGAAATAGGCCATCCACTTGCTTCTTTCTAACAAAACAGGGTTCCTACAAGCTTCAAATGCCTCTTTAAAATCTAGATCTTCTTCATATAATTCTTTAAGAAAATCAAAACCCAACACTTGAATTTGACTTTCTTGCACAATAATACTTTTTCTACTTAAGGCATCTACTACTTTGTTTGATTGGCCAGTTATATGTTTTAACACAAAACTAAAACCTTGAAGCTATTCTACCCATTTTGCATGCTTTTGGTTAAGCTTTGGCTATTGCATAATATATTGCAATGCATGGTTATCTAAATATAGTATGAACTCCTTAGACATCAAGTAATGTCTCCATTTCTTCAAAGACTGCACCACTGCATAAAATTCCTTGTCATAAGAAGAATATTTCTTCTTTGATTCATTCATCTTTTGACTAAAACAAGCTACAGGTCTGTCCTCCTAACTTAAAACAACTCCAATGGCTTACCCACTGGCTTCAGATTTCACTTGAAAAGGTGTATTAAAATCAAGAAAAATCAAAATAGGCTTTTCAGTAATTTTCCTCTTCAACAGCTGAAAGCTCTTTCTGCTTCAACAGTCCATTTAAATGGTTATTTGTCCTTCTTTATAGTATCAATAATTGAAGCATTGATGTTACTAAATTCCTTATGAATTTCCTATAAAAACTAGCAAGGCCATGAAAACTTCTTACCTCAAAGACACTTTTTGGTGAAGACCACTCCATGGTTGCCTTAATCTTCTCAGGATCCATCTTTAGTCCCTCAGCAGAAACAACAAAACCCAAATACACCAACTCCTCTTTCATGAATGAACATTTCTTTAAATTTAATTGTAATTCCTCTTTTTGTAGCCTTTGTAAGACATAATTCAAATGTCTCACATGCTCCTCTTTTGATTTACTGTAAACTAATATATCATCAAGATATAGTATTACAAATTTAGCTATAAATTCTTTCAAAACTTCATTCATGAGCTCATAGATGTACTAGGTGCATTTGACAATCCAAAAGGCACCACCAAGCATTCATACAATCCTTCATTGGTCTTAAAAGCAGTTTTCCACTCATCTCCTTCCCTAATTCTGACTTGATGATAACCACTTTTCAAATCTAGCTTTGTAAAATATCTTGCTCCACTCAAACAATCCATCAAATCTTCAATTCTAGGTAAAGGAAATCTATACCTGATTTTTATCTTATTGATTGCTCTTGAAGCAGTGCACATTGTCGAGCCTCCATCTTTCTTTGGGCTCAACACTATTGGCACTGCACAAGGAGTCAAACTCTCCCTAACCAGTCCCTTGTCTAATAGTTCCTATACCTATTTCCTGATTTCTTCATTCTCTGTGGGAGTCATCCGGTAAGCTGCTTTATTAGGTAGATTTTCTCGTGGAATCAAATCTATATAATGGCTGATTTTTCTAATGGGTGGTAATTCATCAGGAAACTCATCTACAATGATATCACAATAACTATCCAGCATCTCTTGAATTTCATTTGGTAAATCAAAAACTTTAGTGGAAGTTATTATTACCTTGGGTTTGCAAACTAATGCAAAACTTACCTCATCTTCTTCCATCTGTTGCAAGTACTCCTTTCCACTCAACAGTAGGATCTTTGGATCAGGTTTCTTCGATGCATCCTCTTCTTCCATAGGGAGCAATATATGATTAACACCATCTTACTGAACTTATATGTGTTCTTCTTCCCATCACGCATAGCTCCTCTCTCATACTGCCAAGGCCTTCCCATTAATACATGACACACATCCATAGGCATCACATCACACATAATTTTGTCACTGTATTTTCCCAACTATAACTCTACTTCACACTGCTCATTCACTATCAACTGATATCCCTTTTGAAGCCATGAAACCTTGTAAGGTGTTGGGTGTTTCTTGGTCTTCAATTTTAACTTCTCTACCACTTCTATGGAGACCAAATTATCTATACTACCACTATCAATTATCATCTGACAACACTTCCCTTGAACCTTGCACACAGTCCAGAACAATGTCTTCCTTTGTGCTGGCTCAACAATTTCCTTAGCTTCCTTTAGCAAAACTTTGTTAACTACTAAAGACTCTCCTTTCTTTGGTACATTTCTTCTTCTATCACCTTTTTTCATCCTCTTCGGTCTTAGCAACAATTGCATTTCTCTGATTCATTCCTATGTTTTCTGGGCACTCATAAGATTTCTGCCTTCTCTTCCTCTAGAAAAACTCCCTCTGCCACTTGCATCACCTGCTGTGTGTGCATGCTGACTTGAGTTGCTACTAGCTCCATCTCTAGGTGTTGTAGACATTCCTCTACCACCTTGAATTCCCCTTCCTTAGAAAGTAGCTCTATTTATAGCAGATTGTTTCCTCATGAGTTTTTCTTTGGCTTTCAATACCATTTGATAAGGCTCTTCTATTGTTTTAAGAGACAGTACACTTATCTCATCTTGAATCTCCATTCTAAGTCCATTTACATATCTTGCAACATTCACACGCGTATCTTGGATTTTTCCTGCTCTTATACTTACTTTGTAGAATCCCTCTGTGTATTATTTTACTATCATAGACCTCTCTCTAAGGTTATGCATTTGTCTAAACAATGAAAGCTAAATTGCATCCTTAAAGAAGGAATTGGGGAAAAGTTTTGAAATGACTGATTTGGGCTATGTTCATTACTATCTTGGCATTGAAGTAAACCAACATCCGAAGTCCATATTTCCTTCTCAAATGAAATACATTGGAGATCTGTTGAACAAGTTTTGCATGACAGAGTGCAATCGTCTTACTACTCCAATGGAACAAAACTTAAAGCTCACATCTACTGAAGGAAAAGAATTTGAGGATGCAACAAAGTATAGATAGCTTGTAGGAAGTCTCAACTAACTAACTACTACTAGACCAAACATTTCGTTTGTTGTTGGAATCCTCTCCAGTTTTATGCAAAAGCCTTGTGAGGGACATTGGTCTACTGCAAAAAGAGTTCTAAGGTACTTGAAGGGAACTGAAGACTTTGGAATCAAGTATACACAGGTGGAAGACTTCAGCTTGATCGGATACTCTGATTCGGACTTCGATGAAGACAAAGAAACTGGGGTATCTACTTCAGGATATGCTATGAGCCTTGGATCAGGAGTTGTCTCCTAGAGATCACACAAACAATCAGTTCCAGCAGATTCCACAACAGAAGCAGAATATGTGGTAGTAGTTGAAGCAACAAAAGAAATTGTGTGGCGTAGGAAAATTCTTAAATATTTGCAAGTAAAATAAGTACAATCAACTCCACTCATGATTGATGATACCTCTACAATAAAGTTGGCCAAGAACCCAAGCACATCAATACTAAATATCATCTAATTTGACATCATGTTGAGGCCAAAACAATCCATCTCCTTCATTGTTCCATTAATGAGCAAATTGTAGACATCTTCACCAAAGCGCTTGGAAGAGAAAACCTTGAACGATTTAAAATGATGCTTAGACTCACAAACATCCCTTTAGATTAAGGGGGGGAATGTTGACACCTAATCCTCAGGATTGGGTGAATATAATGTAAATAGATAAATAAGTAATATGAACGGTCATCGGGAGATGAAGTGAACAATCTCTCCCTCATGTATATAATGAAGACCTACCTGATGGAATAATACACACGAATCATTTTTGCCTTAAGGAGTTACTTCCTGGCCTGACAGTGCCCACACATAGTTAAAGATTAGATTTATTTCTACACAGCTCCGCTTGGGTCTCACATTTGATCACAAGCCAATGACCATTACTCCATGGAAATCATATTAAGGAACGTTGTTAATTAATTACTTGTTCCAGCAATGAAAAAAAGAAAGCGAAGGCTTTGGCCTCAGCCCATTTCCAACCCAAGCTATGAAAAAGGTTTGTAGATGACACTTGTGTCATCTGGTCTCATGGCCAAAAAAAGTTAGATCAATTTTTCCAGCATCTCAAAAATAAATCTACCTCCATAAAGTTCACTATGGAGTAGGAATTTTATGGGTTGCTACCTTTTCTTAATGTTCTCATTTCAAAGAAGGATGATGGTTCTTTCTCCCACCAAGTGTTTCGGAAGAAAACTCACACTGAGCAATATCTTCATGCCAAATCTAATCCTTTCCTTGCTCAAAAGTTTAGTTTCCTCAACACACTAGCTACTCATGCGATGAGAATCTCTAATGAAAACCACCTCTATAAATAGAAAGCCCATCTGCTTAATGTTTTTTTTAATAATGGATGTAGTAGGCACCATAGTCTTATAGCTTTCCTTAAAGCTAGCATAGGTCCCAAGTTTAAGAAATACCTTAAAGATCAAATCTCAGGGATGCATCTCTATTTCATCCAAGAGACCACTGACAAGATTGTTAGAATCCTAAGGAAGCATAATATTCCCTCAAATTTTAAACCCCTTAACACCATTCATAGCTCCCTAAGATCTATAAAAAACCCTGTTGACCCCAAGGATATGAAAGGTGTTTATGTTATTTCATGTGTTTTTAGGACCTCCTATGTTGGTGAAACTAGGCGCTCTATTAAACAGAAAATTCATGAGCACACAGCCGAGATCAAGCATGTGAGGACCTAGTCTTCAGCTTTGGCAAAACACCCATAGAAGACTAAGCATCATATATGCATTGAGTAAGCTCGGGTCATTGCTAGGATTGCTCCTTTTCATCAGTGGAAAGTTTAGGGAGGCCATTGAAATTGAAAGGAGGTTGAGTATCCTAACAAGGATTACGACTCGAAAATTAGTAGTTGTTGGATCATATGCCATAGTATGTATAATCGTCTCTGCGATGTCATGTCAGGGTGTCTTAAATGCATGATGGAAGGCTAGATATTTGTTGTGACATTTAATATTTGTCCTTTGTCCTAGCTCCATTTAATGCAGAGTTCAAGACATGGAATTTGGACTATCTGTGGGTCCTGTGCGGACACACAAATCCAGGTTGGAGAAATTTATTTCTAAAGTTTTGCACCAATAATTTAACAAAGTGGAAACTTTGTTTCTACGTAAGAACATGATTTAAGTTTCTATGAAATGGGAATCTCAGTGTAAATTATATGAAATTGTCCACACAAGAAAATAACCAAGATCATTAAAAATTAAAAATTATATATGTTTGTGTATTGTTATATAAAAACTATGTCCAATGTATTTTTAAATTTTTATTTTAGCCAACATAAGCAAAATTTCAACTTTGATGAAGTGTTAGACATCACACTAGAACCTCTAGGCTAAACAAGATATTTGTTAACCTATAATATATTAGTATATGATCATAATTATTTTTAGACAAACATTAATAAAATATGTATAACAATTACATTAAATAAATTATAATTTTAATATTTTAATATTATAACATTATAAATATTTTAAAAATAAAAATAATAAAGATATTGACCATAAACCATTCATAGCTCCCTAAGATCTTTAAAAAACCTTGTTAACCCCAAGGATATGAAAGGTGTTTATGTTATTTCATGTTCTTTTGGGACCTCCTATGTTGGTGAAACTGGGCACTCTATTAAACAGAAAATTCATGAGCACACAGCTGACATCAAGCATGTGAGGACCTAGTCTTCAGCTTTGGCAAAACATCCATAGAAGACTAAGCATCATATATGCATTGAGTAAGCTCACGTCATTGCTAGGGTTGCTCCTTTTCATCACTCGAAAGTTTAGGGAGGCCATTGAAATTGAAAGGAGGCTGAGTAATCTTAACAAGGATGACGCCTAGAAAATTAGTAGTTGTTGGATCATATGCCATATTATGTATAACCATCTCTGCAATGTCATGTCACGGTGTCTTAAATGCCTGATGGAAGGCTAGATATTTGTTTTGACATTTAATATTTTTCCTTTGTCCTAGCTCCATTTAATGCAAAGTTCAAGACATGGAATTTGGACTATCTGTGGGTCGTGTGCGAACACACAAATCTAGGTTGGAGAAATTTATTTCTAAAGTTTTGCACCAGTGATTTAACAAAGTGGAAACTTTGTTTCTACGTAAAAACATGGTTTAAGTTTCTATGAAATGGGAATCCCAGTGTAAGTTATATGAAATTGTCCACTCAAGAAAATAACCAAGATCATTAAAAATTAAAAATTATATATGTCTGTGTGTTGTGTGTATTGTCCAAAAAGAAAATCTATATTTATAAAAACTATGTCAAATGTATTTTTTAATTTTTATTTTAGCCAACATAAGCAAAATTTCAACTTTGATGAAGAAGTGTTAGACATCACACTAGAAACTCTAGGCTAAACAAGATATTTATTAACCTATAATATATTAATATATGATCATAATTATTTTTAGACAGGGATTAATTAAATATGTATAATAATTACATTAAATAAATTATAATTTTAATATTTTAATATTATAACATTATAAATATTTTAAAAATAAAAATATTGACCATAGATATTTTATTTTTTAAATTACTAGTTAATTATTTAAATAATAATCCAAATTTTTTCCCAATCAAAATTATAGATATAATAATCAGGAATTAATTAGCCACAAAATTAACAAGGTGGGATCTTTGTTTTTCAAGTATTCATCGTTTAATGAAACATATAATGATCAAATTTGAGTTAGTTGGAATCTCTAAGGATTTCCCCACCCTTGATGGCAACGTTGGATTCTCTACAGATTTTTCTCAGCCTTCAAAAAATGTGAGAGCTGAACTATCATAACAGTTATATCATCATTGGATCCTCTGGCTCGTGCTACGTCCACCAGCTTCTGGCAAGCAGATGAAGGACCTACTAATGGTATCCCATTAACTTCAGGCACCTCATTCTGGAGGCAAAAAGGCTTCGCAATATCCACCGCTTCTTGATCACTCACCTCGTCCCACAGGCCATCGGATGCCAGAATTAAAAAGTCACAGTCCCCTGTAATTGGAATAATTGTGGTATCTGGTTCAGCTGATATCAATTGTTTGAAGTTGGCATCGCCTATTGCCCTGGACACTGCTAGCCCTCCCTGAACTCGCCAAACTGTGCCTATGCGATAAACATATCCACCCCGTTTCTCTATGCGTTGTTGCTCGTCTGGCCTTCCAGGGTTGTGATCACATGTCAGAGCTTGGGCCTCTCCCCTTCTTCTGCTAATAACTGCTCGGCTATCCCCAGCATTAGAAACAACTAATAAGTTCCCTATGATCACAGCACTTACGCAAGTAGTACCGCTAACCATGTCAGTTCCCTTGCTCAAAAACCCTTCATCTGTTTTCAAGTACCCGGCTCTCACTGCCTCTTCAATACTATTCTTCCTTTTTATTTCGTCTGCCACTTCCTCGCCGCTGAGATGTATATTGGCCAGAGCGATCAATGTTAGCATGTCATAAGGTCATAAGGATTAAAGTTAGCAATTTCGCAAGCCAGGAATAAAAGAGAGGCAAAACTGATTTTACTGGTGCAATAATTGCAATTGCAAATAGTAAGCCTTTGTCTTCATAAATTTCACATAGGTATTTCCATTATGTCATATACATATGTAAATATGAGATGAAGTCAACTTACTTGTTCATTATCTTACATGTTTTTCCATTGTGTCAAATGAATATGTAAACTATGAGAAGAAGTTAGCTTACATGTTCATTAGTTTGCATATTCATGGGACCCTACCATGTACACCATAATAGCTCAAGTAGCATTTCACAAAGTTATTCAGACTTGTTTTGAGATCTATAGTGGGCATGTAACCCAACTCCATGCTAGCAAGGGTGACATTGGCATATGTGAAGGGTGTGTCTCCATTATTTTGCATTCTAAGCATATTCTTCCTAGCCTTCACTTTTAGCAATTCCTCCAAAATCCTCGACATCTTGTGCTCTTGTCCATAGTGTCAAGAGCACCAATGCAACCCTTAACAATTCATCAATGTATGTGAAGTCCCTTTAGTAGGATGATATGTTTTGTCTTGTTCAAAGAAAGGGCTCTCATTATTCAAACCATATACCGAGCTCAAACAGAACACACAATAATAGGTTGTGGGTGTTGTGGGTTTGCGAACTTGCATATCTCAAACAAATTAGCAAGTCCCATAATCCCATAATGTTGTTGTGAGCTAGGATTCTCCATGGCATACTTGACCCCATTGTGTGCAGCCAAGTTCGACCCATACTTTTTGCAGCATTAGTCATCTTCAGCATAAAGCCCAAAAACTCATAAGTCTGAGGCCTCAATCTCTACAGGCAGGAGGCCATCAAATTCTATAGGAGTACTCTATAAGAATTCCCTGGTTAACGTTCTCTTATCGTATCATCCCTCACATTCCTATCCAGTTTGTTGAACTGGTGTGTTGATTTCTATATTGTCTGCTACCTTCTATTGTTCGGAGACGCTTCCTCTTGTATTGTTGCTTCTCCTATTCTCAAAATAGAAAATTTCTGACTCAGCTCTGGCCTCTTGATCACTCACCTCGTCCCAAACCTATGCAATATTTGATCGCTTGTTTCAAGATCGCTTGCAACGCAGATAACTCTCTGCTCGCAACGGTTCATTTCATGATATCAATGCCGGTTTGATTTAATAAATTTTATACTACTTTTAGTTTTAGTTATGAATTATTACGAGTTGTTTTAGTTTTAGTTATGAATTATTACATGTGGTTTTAGACTATTAGATTATGTTGTTTTTTTTAATGGTATAGTTATATAAATTAAGTGGTTGATAACATGATAATTAGTTATTAGTATTTATTTTATGATGGGTATTTATTTTATTATATATCTTATATGGTTGAAATTTTTTATTATTTTATCATGGTCAATTTTTAGTTTGTAAATAAATGTTATTATAATATTATGGTTATTAATATTTTATTTCAAAAAAAATTAATTCATTCATAGAACATTTTTTAATTAATTAATAACATATTTAAAATAATTCTCAATATTTGATATATGAATAATATTATGAATATTTTAGTTAAATTAAAATTCAAGAAATCGTATTTCGAAAACATACATATCCACATATAATGATAATAATTATTATTATCTAATTTTAAATTCATGGCCAAACCAGACATAAAATTGGTGTATGAGACCTCTTTGTTTGTGGGACAAGGGACCCACTTGTAGGTAACTGTGGGCAACTATTTGGCTGCTAATTCTAAGAAGGGATACATAAGTTGCCCCCTAAGTCTACGAAGGCGTACATAAGCTGCCCCCTCTCGTACATACGCTGCCCCCTCTGGTTTTGAACCTGTGACTTCTTAAGAGGGAACACAAGCTCTTAACCATTAGATCCACTCAAAATGTTTTTTTAATAAATTAATTTAATAAAAAAAATCTATAAATAATTTATGATTTTAGAAAACTTCACATTTTTATTTTATTAATATTATAAATAAAAATAATAATTAACAATGTTCCAATCCTAATTTGTAAATCACTTAATTTTTCATTATAGTTATTAATCATAAAACATTTTATATTATAATTATTTTATGTATTCTCTACAACTATGTATATTTTTAATGTTAAATCTTTGGCATTTCAACTTTATTTTCTCTAAACATGTTAGGGTAACATAAGTGTGATTCTTTATCATCTCTCATCTCGTACCATTACTTAGGGTGGAATGATCTCTTCCTTGTATATCCATGAGAATGGAATGGTCTCTTTTTTGTATCTTTATGAGAATGGAATGGATTCCTTCTTATATATTCATGAGAATGGGATGTTCTCCTCTTTATTAGTTTCCGTGGGAAAATTGTTATGAACTTTTTCTATTTTATTATACTGCACAAAAGCCAAGGTAGAAATCAAGGTAATTATTCTAAAATTTTAAAGTTATATTTTATAAATAATTTTATTCAACCAATAAGAAAATTCTCAGTTACTATGTCAATCGCTACGAAATTTAGAGACCTTATTTGGCCTTATATCGAAGCAAAATATGTGCAAGCTTATGATAAGTCTCAATTCATTAAGAAAGTTTCAGTTTCAATTGACTAATGCTAACATCAATACATAACATTTTACTTTATGATAAAATTACATGATCATATCTTTTCTAAAGAGTGATGCTATGACAGTAACCTCATGTGTAAACATACACATGGCTCACAATTGTTCCTACACTTGCCAGCATTGCTCCTACACTTTCCATCACTATCACTTTCTTAGCGAGTAATGACCCTGAGTCATTGTATAAGTGTTGTTTCATCTACTTTTGGTCTATTTTCAAGCCATTTTCCAGCTTGCTGGTCTTGCCTAAGCAAATCTCTAAACCATCACAATAAGTTGCACATGTCTCATGTATTGTTGGTTTCCACAACTCTTTCGTCTTCAATATGTTTATCTACACATATAATGTATGATTCCTAGAGCTTTGGGCTCTTTAAGATATATAATCCATATCAGATTAAATGGAAAGGAAGAGGGATTTTGAGTTTGTGTGTGATTCAATTCTTCCAATAAAAATGCATAGTTATGATACAAGTAATATGGCACTGTCAGTCTTGTCTTAATAACGGTGATCATAAGTTGTTGAATCTAACTTTGACATGCAATCTAAGTTGTTGGAAGCTTACCAAAGTCATTGTAGTTGAGGGTGAATAGAAACAGGGTTTGATTCTAATGTTGCCTCTACAACTTGAGCTACTTACTTTTTGGCTTTGTGTCTTTATGTGCAAGGTATGTGGGTTTACCTTTTGGATTGAACAAATGAGTCGGGGACAATCCTACAAGCTAAGAATGTCATAAGGATCAAAGTTAGCATGTCATAAGGTCATAAGGATTAAAGTTAGCATGTCATAAGGTCATAAGGATTAAAGTTAGCAATTTCGCAAGCCAAGAATAAAAGAGAGGCAAAACTGATTTTACGGGTGTAATAATTGCAATTGCAAATATTAATAAGCCTTTGTCTTCATAAATTTCACATAGGTATTTCCATTGTGTCATATAAAATGTAAATATGAGATGAAGTCAACTTACTTGTTCATTATCTTACATGTTTTTCCATTGTGTCAAATGAATATGTAAACTATGAGAAGAAGTTAGCTTACATGTTCGTTAGCTTACACATTCATGGGACCCTACCAAGTACACCATAGTAGCTCAAGTAGCATTTCACAAAGTTGTTCAGACTTGTTTTGAGATCTATAGTGTGCATGCAACCCAACTCCATGCTTTCAAGGGTGACATTGGCATATGTGAAGGGTGTGTCTCCATTATTTGGCATTCTAAGCATATTCTTCCTAACCTTCACTTTTAGCAATTCCTCCAAAATCCTCCACCTCTTGTGCTCTTGTCCATAGTGTCAAGAGCACCAATGCAACCCTTAACAATTCATCAGTGTATGTGAAGTCCCTTTAGTAGGATGATATGTTTTGTCTTGTTCAAAGAAAGGGCTCTCATTATTCAAACCATATACCGAGCTCAAAGAGAACACACAACAATAAGTTGTGGGTGTTGTGGGTTTGAAAACTTGCATATCTCAAACAAATTAGCCAGTCCCATAATCCCATAATGTTGTTGTGAGCTAGGATTCTCCACAGCATACTTGACCCCATTTTGTGCAGCCAAGTTCGACCCATAATTCTTGCAGCATTAGTCATCTTTAGCATAAAGCCCCAAAACTCATAGGTCTGAGGCCTCAATCTCTACAGGCAGGGGGCCATCAAATTCTATAGGAGTACTCTAAACGAATTCCCTGGTTGATGTTCTCTTATCATATCATCCCTCACATCCCTATCTAGTTTGCTGAACTGGTGAGTTGATTTCTATATTGTCTACTACCTTCTATTGTTCGAAGACGCTTCCTCTTGTAATGTTGCTTCTCCTATTCTTAAAATAGAAAATCTCTGACTCAGCTCTGGCTGATGGGGTTATCTAGCAACAAGTTACCCTCCATTGAATAGATTCATTGATTCAAATAATAGGACATGGTGCCTATTATCGCTTGACTAGAACCTTCCTCATTAAATGCCAACTTTTCAATTTGTCTTTCATGGAAAGTAACCAGATGTGTTGTTCAAATAGAGCTCTTTTTTGTGTTGTCCATCATGCATCTTGGGTTATTATAAGATAGACAAGTGGTAAAATAGTGAGCCCACATGGTTGGGTTATAAAAATATAAAGAGACAAGTGGTAAAATAGTGGGCCCGTAGGGTCACAGAAGTGGTGATTTATACTCAATTAAATTATTAATCATGTATTTTGTAGAAGGATAGAAGGCTTAAGAGGATGTTGAGGCATTGGTGGCATGGGGGTATGTACCTATGTTGTATGTAAGATCTATATGGTTTAACAGGCAGGATGGGTAGCTAGTTATAAGAACTCAAGAAAATCATTGTTTTACAGGTAGCTTGTGTTACTCCACAAAATTCCACCACAGAGATGTAATAAATCATTGTCAAATGTCCAAAAAAATTGTCACAAGCCATGGTGGTGACTCTAAACTCATGCATAATTCCAACCATTTTGAGTATACAGTGTTGGTATGTTTTTTTTTTTTTTTTTGCGGGGGTGGGATAGAATGAACTCATGCATAATCATATAATTGTAGGCAAATTTGTAGTTATATTTCAATATATTATCATTGCTTACGTGTCAACCTGACCATGCCTCTATATTAGCCCTTTTGTTCACGTTTTTTTTAGTCCCTGCTCTTTGCAACTATGTCGAATTCAACTGTGATTCTGGCCAAACACTTGACACTTTATCACTAGAACTTGGTAACTTGAATCCATTTTTCCAATAGGACATGGTGTATAAGGCAAGGGAGGTACTAGAATTCTCAACATATGCCCTAAAATTTATGATGCAAAATTGTACATTATAATACAAATTCTTAATTAGAAAGTATTAAAATTTAAAGGGAAAATAAATAATTCATGAAATTAGAATCTAATACAAATAAAATTGAGACTTGTGATTCACATCTCTCTTTCTACAATTTAGCTTTAGCTAATCTTTTTATACTCCTACAAAACGTGTGCCTTCATAGAGTCCATTAGTAACTTTGAGAATGGTGTATATTTTTAGAATGATTCTTTCAAAAATAAAATGATGGAAGTTGTTAGGATCCTATAATCTAGGAATCAAAGTGTGTTTTCCTATCTTACTATTTCATTTTGGGGGTCTTTTTTTCAATTTTAGCCTATGAGTCACTAAATTTCATAGTCTAAAGGGTCATTGTATAAAGAGTCATACAAGTTAAGTTCATTGTAAATTTTGATGTCATAAAGGGGTATTTTATCCCTAGGTCGAATTTGTAAAGGTATAATAGTCCATGAGAGGTCATTATTAGAGTTTAAGGGGTCATGTCATGGGTCTGTTAGCGGTTTATACTTCTCATTCCTCCATGATTTTAAATTTCGTCATCATGACATGAAAGGGATTGTGGTGGCATTAAATTCAAAAATTCTGCAAGCCATCCCTCTTTTTCCTTCATCCAAGGTGAAATTCGAGCTCTAAACTAGTATGATGTTTCAAAGAAGGTTGCAGAGTTGAAGGAGGAGGTTTAAGCTCAAGGTATGTGGTCGTTGTGCATATGTTGTGCAAGTTGGAGTTAGCTATCTTGAAGGTCTGCAGGCATTGAAAAAAATACATCAGGGGTTCTACACCATCTAACTATCATTACAAACATGCCCATTTTCTTCATTTTTCCAAGAAATATCCGCAACCATATCAACCATGGAGGTTTGCCACACTCTGATATGAATTTGCTATGAAACTAATTTTTTTGTCATCATTTTCAAAAGCATTTTAGGACCAGATGGAAATGAATTTCAAAAAACGGAAAGAGGTTTTTTCCAAGAACAATCGAAGGAAAAAAAACTCCTTGAGTTTATTTATAGGTATCATGTATTGGAAGAGTAAAATGCATATTTACAGTCTATTTTTGAGGTTTTAGCATTTCATGTTTTAGTTATGATGTTTGGGTGCACATTGTGAGGAGATGGATTAGGAATTTTTTGAAAATGAGAGACGTTTCTCTCAAGAAAACTCTCATCTACATAAAATTCCCTCATATTTGTACCAGGTGGCAAGATTCAGGATATATGATTTCATCTTTGAACCCTATCTTTCCATAAATTCGATCCCTGTTTCGTAGCAGACTTGCTACGCATTTGTTGTGAAAACTTAACATAGTCATTTTGAAGGCTTGTAAGCATGGAAGGAAGCACTCAGTGGGTTATACATCAACACCAAGTCATCTCAGGCACATCTACATAGTCAAGTTTGCACAGAGACCACCTGTAACCATACCAATTTGAAGACTTATGCCCTATGTTATGCAAATGTTGCGCAAACATATCAAACAATTTTATTTTAGAAATCTTTGAATTTTGGAACTTCTAGAAGTAGTTTTGGTTATTGGATAAGTTTTGATAAGTTTAAATTTATTTACTTTGAGTTGTTAAACAAATATTCCAACTTGGTCAATGTTTCTAAATTGTATTAGTCTTGATATAGCAGTTCCAATTTTGCTGCATATCAAGTCAAGATGCATTGTATCTAGCCCATTTGATGATCGATTCCAATTCTCTTGCAAGATCCTCTTTGAAAGAACTGATCAACTTGTGATCACCGGTTAAAAATAAATCATCGACATATAATAATATAAACAATAATTTACCTTCAACAACAATATGATAAAGGCTTGCATCTGCTTCACTTTTTGTGAAGCCCAATCCAGTGAGATAGTTGTTGATCCTGGTGTACCAAACACGGGGTGATTTTTTCAATCTATAGAACGATAGCTTCATTCATATCCTATTCACTCTTTATCATCAAGCTCTCTTGCCCAAAAAAGAAAAAACTTGTTTTCCTAGCAAAATCTCGCAAAAATTCGAGGGTGTTGTGCATAGAAGCACTGTGCTATGCTTAGTAGATAGGCACTGCACATAGAAGAACTTCATTGCACTTTGGCGTTGCATGTAGGAACACTGCGCTGCACGCAGGACAAAGTACCTCGAAATTCACCAAAACTCTCCTAAGCTTCAAATTTTCACTTGCAAGCTTTATTTTGCCAACTTCTAAGCTAAGGAACAAGTAAGTAGACCATCATCCTCCATCTCTTGCTTTTCCAATTTCATATCATGTCAATAAGTCTTCAAGCTAGGGTTTGTAGTGAAAATTTACATAGGAAATGAAAGGGTGAAAATGGTCTTCATTATTTTTTATTTCTAAATCATGTAAAATGATATCCTAAACCCACATACACGATTACTGAGCCATTATAGCCATTTTACCCACCTCAAAACAAAGTTTTAACACTCAAAAATCAAAACACTAGCTCATTCCTAGAGGTTTTTCGACAAGTTTCATCATAAACCCTGTTTTTGCCACCTACAAGAAAATCATATTTCCACCATCTCTGCACAAATTTTTCATCAGATTCAAATTTCTCTCACCTTTCTCAAGAATCTCCCATCATTTTGTCAAAAAATCACTTCATTTCCATTCACACCTCACATCTTATTTTCGCAGCCTGCTGCTAGGGCTTTGTGTCATCATGGAAGCAGAACCTTTGCCAGAAAGAAAGAGACAACATAAAGTAGGGAAGATCCTCATATATGAACCATCAAATTGCAATACAATCAAGTCCAATCCTTTCATCAAATAATGCTTTAAGGATGTCCATTTCCTAGAATTTTTCTAAAGGGTGAGCAGCGTGAGGTTTCGTGAGCAACTAATAGATTGGGTGGCAACTCAACTAAAAGGACAAATTGTTGTCACTACTGGTGTTGAGTTCCATTTTTCAGTGGCCTCAATCTCAATTGCAACTGGGTTATCAAACAATGGTGAATATTTATTCAAAGGAATGAACCTAGATCTTGAATTTTACAAGCCATTCTTGAAGATGCCATATAGAGATACACATAGTCACCTCATGCCTTTCAGATATTTATTGGAGAAATATGCCCCTTTGATGAAAATTGTCATGAGGTTCTTCACTTGTGAAGGGAGATTCTCCAAGTTATATGCCTATCATATCCACTTCTTGATGCATTTCACATCTCAAAATCCACTCAACATGTGTAATTATCTATTCAGGAGCATTTCCAAGATGTCTGAAAAATTACAATTAAAGGACAAAGAGAGCTCCCCAAAATTTTCCATCACAATATCATCAAAACCATTATCCTTCACCAACTAACAGAGAGAGGTATGGCTGGAAAGCCTTTTTGGAAGCAAACTTGAAATGGTATGAGGAAAATGCAACATCTCAGTCTCCAAATGCGCCAAAACAACAAACAGAGGTGGGGTCATCTAGCAAAACAGTGAAGAAGACTCAGCTACCCAAACTTGAGAATGAGTTTGAACTGGTTGGTTCAAAGACTGAGGATCATACCACCAACATGAGGCAGACTATCAAGGATAAGGACTACCAATTCAAGGAGCTAGCAATCAATTTGGAAAGGGAAAAGTATGTTATATCATTCCTTGAACAGGAAAACATTCAACTCAAAGCAAAGGTGTTGATCCTAGAAAAGGAAAAAGCCAAGTTAATGCAGCAAGTTAGCAAAGTTAAGGATATCATGGAATCAAGCGAGCCTGAAGCATCAGAGGGAAGAGGAAAAAGGAAAAGACCAATAACAAGAGGCCTCAAGAAAGCTTTGCAAGAAGAGCAAGAACAAATTTTGTTAAATGAGGACCTTGACCTAGAGGATAAGATTGCCCTTAAGGTCCATTAAGATAAGGAATATTGGCTCAATAGAGTGAATGAAAATTTGGAGAAGCTCCTTGAGAAGGCAAACAGAGACAATTAGTTTCTTAGAGACATGGCGCACCACTACCAAGGTCAAAACATGATCGCCAATGTCAAGGTAAAGCAACTTGAAAACAAGCTCAAGGAGGCCAAAAAAGACAAAAAGGATGACGGAAACTTGGAGATGCTTGCTAAGGATCAATGAAGCTATAACAAAGATTTTTTTTCACCTTCCCTCCAATTTTGAGCCAATTCTGAGCATTTTATGTTTTTTGAGAATTTTTGGTCTAAATTCAGAAATTCAGCTCAGACCTCCATTTGAGGAGAGGTCTACATTTTTGGAAAGCTCTTTCCATCCTCTAAAAACCAATTTTCCTATATTATGTATAGGTGGCTTAGTTTTGGAGAAAAGGGAAAAAAAGTGGCAAAAAACAAGCATTCTGGACCCTTTTTTGATAGGCGTTGCACTTCTTGAGCGACCTTGGGAGAATGGATTTTTGAAAGACTTCCCATGATTGAAATTCAGGAATTAAAACTTTTATGCAAACTAGACTTGAAGGGCTAGTTGATCATTCTCTTAGATTTTCATTTTGACCTCTGGAAGGCACCTCACAATTAGCTCAAAGTCGGTGCTGTGCTTCTGCACTTTTCTGTGTTTTAATTTGTAAATTTCACTGTGTAAAATTTCTAGTTTCTAGTTTCACTTAGTAAAAGTCCAAATTCTCTATCTAAGGGCTCTATTTTCAAGGCTAGGTGATGTAGGCATGTATAAATGTACATCATAGGTTGTTTTTGACGTCTACTAGGCCTCATAAAAGAAGAAAACTTCTAAACAAACTCTTCATGAAGTGTTTGAGTTTCACCTTCTCACTCTCACCTGTTGGTTGAGAGAATCTTGGAGTCAGTTCCTACACCAAGGAATTTGACTCCTAAGGGTGGGAAAGTGGTTTAGGAGAGTCTATAAGTATCATTTCTCCTCAACAGAAGAGGGTTTAATTTTTTGTGAAGGAAGCTTGCATGTAATCATCTTTTCAGCTAATACAGAGACAGGTTGCAACTATTTTCAAGGAACTCTAGCCCAGTGAATTCATGGTGCTTGTACTTCATTATTTTTGTTTTCTAATGGTCTAAACATATTTATCTACATTATATCTCTTCTTTCTATGGATGGCTTACAGTAAAATACATAGAATTCTTGTTTTTCAAGCTCTGTTATTTAGTTTTCATGGTTATTTGTATGTCTCCCTAAGCTAATGAAATCATGTTTATTTATGCTCATTAGTTTCTTCCACACTATATCTTCTATACTACACTGACAATATTCAAAATACACCATGGATTCTGATATCTAGCTCCTTCTCATATTTTCTCTTGCACTCCTATAGCCTAGACCTATTTTTGGCTCCCAACCTTAAGTTCAGCAAACCCTAAAAACCAAATTTTCACAAACAAACAAACAAATACACATATTTAGCCTAAAATTCATTTGCTTTAAAGTCATATCACTGATAAGAGACTTAGAGAGATCCCTATCATGCTTAGTAGGGCTAGCTACTGAGCTGAAGTGGTTTGAGGTTACCCTTCTCAATTTCCTTTTCAGCCTAGGAGATTATAAGGCCTAACACATCCCATCTGTGCTACAAGTGTTATAATAGATATGATAGAAGAGAACCTTTCAATTGGAGAAAAGGTCTCCTCATAGTCAATTCCCTCCACTTTAGAGAACCCCTTGGCCACAGATATGGCCTTGTGTTTCTCGATGCTTCCATACTGGTTTCTCTATAGCTTCTAGAAGCATCTAGCCTCAACCCATACTGGTTTCTCTATAGCTTCCTTAAAGGAGGATAGCTCAGTCTCTACAAGATCACTCATCAAATCCATGTAGCCAATGTACTGATCTGGTGACCTCCTCTACATGTGCTAAGAAGTGGGTGCTACCACAATCTCTTTATCATCTTGCAATAATATTTCAGCTTCCTTGGTTCATTTCCTTCCTTATTTGGATGTATTTGCTTGAGTGGTTGTTTCCACTCTATACTCCTCTTCTTTTGGTACCTCCACAAATTCCTGAGGTTCTTCTTTTGGAGCTAAAATATCCTAATCTGAATGAAAATGAAGCTCCCTCTCAAGAGAACACCCCATTGCCTTCTTCTCATCAAACTCACATCCCTATGAAAATTTTTCATCCTAAGGGATGACAAGTACACACAATAGTTATGAGGTGTTTCTATGTACCCCATAAATATGCCTAACTCTATTGTTGGATCTATATTTTTCCTTGATTCCTTGGAAACATGATAGTAAACTGATGATCCAAATATATTGAAGTGTGACACGTCTAGTTTGTTCCCTGAAAAGTATTCCTCTCGTGTATTCATGCCAAGAATCTGTTGAGGGCTCTTGTTCTGCAAATAGATCATTGTGTTGCATGCTTCATCCCACATGTGTAGTGGTAGGCCTTGGTCATGCAACATCTCCCTTGTTTCTCCCACAATACGTATGCTCTTCCTCTCAGCCACCCATTCTATTGTGGGTTGTTGGATATTGTTGACTCATGTTGAATTCCTTCCTTTGCACAAAAATTTTTAAACTCATTCGACGCATACTCACCTTTTTTATAGCTCTTGAGATCCTTCACTTTCTTGTCAGTTTTTTTCTCAACAAGTGCTTAAAAATCAACAAACTTGGAGAATGTCTACTCTTTCTTCTGCATGTAGAAGATTCAGCACATTCATGAGAAATCATCTACAACTGTTACATAATACATGTGTTTGGTAGTGGAGGTTGTTGAGAAAGGTTAACTCACATTAGAGTGAATCATTTTAAGGACTCCTTCCACTTTACTGTCCCAATCATTGAAGTTGGATTTTGTGTACTTCCCCAATGTATACCCTTTTCATGTATCTCACTGCTCTAGTGATCCTTTGGGGAGGCTTGTAGCAATCTATTACATGATCTTCAAAGTGCCATGATGCAAATGGAAAATTCTTATATGCCATAATTCATCAATATCTCAGCTCTGTGCCTTCTCTTATTTTGAGCTCAATGCTACACAATCTTCCACATCTTATTTGTAAATATTCTTCACATGAACCTCAATCCACTTCACTTGTCCCGTGGCTATGTGTCTCACTAAATCCTTCCCTTTGTTGAATATCACATTGTAGCCACTGTCTTCTAACATATAAACTAAAGTGAGATTCTTCTTCAGACCCAAAACACACATGACATCCTTGAGTTTCAAGAGGGGAACTAGACTCCCTCTAAAAATCAATTGTACTAATATCGGTCACACTATATCTTCCATCATCTCTCATCTTGATGTGCATCTATATATCTTTCTCCTCCAAGTCACTAAAAAATTCTTGGTTTCTCATCATATGGTATTTGGCACCACTATCCATCTACCGCACACTACCCATCATTATGCTCACCATGCACGTGATGAGGGTGAAATCAAGCTTGAACCATGAATCCAAAGCTTAACCTTCTACTCCTCTTGAGGGCTTCTTGTCCACCTTCTTGTGTGGACACTATTGGAAATAATATTGAGAAGGGGGGTGAATCAATATTTACAAATCAATATCTTTTTCATTTCCATAAGCATATTTATATATGCTACCTTAGATAAGGGAACTTGCGTGTGCACACAACTGTTCTCAAGGAAACCATCGTATATCAACTGAACTTATGATTCAATTAATTCATCATATATTGATCTTTAATCATTGCATCAGTACCTTATTAAACATTAAACAGCAACCATGTGCTATAATAACAGAATAAATCATCACACATAAGCAACACACATGAACACCAAGAGTTAAGGTGGAAACCCAATGTGAGTAAAAACCACCTACTGTTGTCATCTCTATCTTCTTATAATAAGAAGAAAATATGTTTACAATCTTGTACTGGTGTAGACTCATACCAGTACGTAGGCACCCACCTACAGAAGCGTGCAACCTTCTCTGATTCTCCAACTCCTTTTGAAAGGGAGCTACAATCCCCTAGTTCTTGTACTAGCCGATATATTTACTAGTACGTAGGCTTCGACCTATAGAAGGCTTCAACCTTCACTCATTGTCAAGCTGCTACTAGAAGGGAGCTCCAACCCCTGATAAAATCATCAACCACTACTGGCAGGAAGCTTCAACTTTCTCATTGAAGGCTCCAACCCTCAGTATCCTCCAAGGACCACATTTCATAAATTTTCACACTAGATGCTCCTAGTACACAATACTACAATATGAAGGCCACATTTCATCAAATTTTCACACTGGACCCATTAGTGACATTGAAGCTCAAAATTAATCACCCCTGCAATACAACCATCAAATACATCTACATCAACCAATCATTGAAACCTAATCATCAATCTCTGATATAACTGGAAAAATCAATCACTGAAACCTTTGAACCTCTGACACAACTGAATCAAACAATCATTGAACCTTTAACAAAATTGAATCAACCATTCATTCAAACTTAATGAAATTCAACCAATCAACTGGAATAGACAAATCGTTGTAACCAGTCCATAGATCTAAACCAACAACCAAAACTAATTGTAACCTCAAAAGGAATGTGTGAGAATGTGTATGCTCCTTCAATGAAGCAAACCTGCGTCTATACGCTAATTCATTTTTGCCTAACCTACATACAGTTCTAAAGATATTGAATCATAAAACCTCCGAACCAAAAAGTTTACCAATAAGTGACATTCTGAAGATCTATTGTCATATTATGAATTTCTAAACAAATAGTAACAAGGATCACCCTTCTTTCTCAATCAATCAATCAATCAAATTCAAATTCCTTATTCATTCAGTTCTACTTTCAGATCTAAGAAGAAATCATTAACAAAAAGTAGTAAAACAACAACACTGATATGATAGATCAGTCATCCATGAACATCAAGCTTTTCTTTTGCATACACTACTTGGAAAAGTCGAGCCAACATGTATACACAACTTCATCAAAGTGAACCAGTGTACAGATCTGCAAATACTTACTGCAATTCCAAACTTTAGACATACCAAGATCATCACTTATAAAGGATAAAACATGCGCTAGCAATCAGATCTAGCCTATCCATTATCAGATCTCATAATGGTAAGTCATTATGATCCTGATCATTAGATCTCATCCATCATCGATCACTCAAGTGCATCCTTAGTTCAAATCAAGCAAAGCATTAGAAACCTATAACATGCATATTTGCTTTTTGATCAAACACTTCATAAGATATTCATTACTTGTGCACTTAGCCCTTTGATCATCTCCTCTTTATATACTTAGATCATTTGTCAATACCTCGAACCAAAACGACTTAGGACCAATACCTTGGACTAAAATACCTTGGACCAAATACCTCAAACCAAAACCTTGGTTTTCCAACATGTACGCGCTTTTCCTCCTGTGGGAGTGCATGTATACATATATGCTCATTTTGTTCTATAGACCAACATGTATACGTTGTTTTTACTAAGTGGATTTGCATATATACTTCTTAAACTACTTTACATCAACCTTTTCCTTTACCTTATTTATTTTGATTAATAGACCTTAGTTCCATCTTCTTGTTCTTTTGTACCAATGCCCTATTACCTCTGAATAGACTTGTTATACAATAATTTCCCATATTACTTCTGAAATGATTCCTTTGAACTACCTTGCATTTTGTCACATCACAACTGTCATGCATTCTGTCACATCTTATATCTATCCTTTACATTCATCCAGTTAAGTAGATTCATCTAGTTACCATATACAAGTGAGTTGTTATGCTACAAGTGGGTTGCCAGCATTTAAAAACATGCATCATAATGCCAACAATCTCCCCTTTTGGACTTGATGCAACCATGTTGGTTTTGATTACTGCAAGATGTAGAAACTGTTAGAGATAGCAAGCAACATCAAAATATTCTCCCCCTTTGACATCAAGGGCAAAGGGAGGACCAAGATATTCTCCCCCTTTGATATCAAGGGCAAAGGGCTGACCAAAATGAAGACTTTCATATATGAACAGTTGAATATTGATCATGCTCCCCCTATGCACATGCTGAATTATCTTATTAAACTCCCCCTTTGTTCATGCTAAGATGCACTATACCATCCATGCTCCCTGTGAGCACATGTAGAGTCTGCTAAAAATTATTTTCCAAAGGAATAACATGAATTTATAACTCAAATATGTGAGTATGACCTTCCCATCATCAATGACTCATACATACATCAATCTCCGAACCAAGTGGGGATATACCAATTTGAATCATCTACCCAACCAAATGGGGATATACCAATTGTTTATACATGACTAAAATATAGCAATTGTTACATCATCCTTCCCATGCATAGTGGGGGTACAAATTACATCATATGACCAAAAAGGACTCATTAAAAGACTACGATAGACAAAGACATATTATTACATGATGGGTCTTTATATGACCTTCACATCGAATGATATACATGAAATTTATAATAGAGACCAAAGATCTAAACAAGACAATGATAGTCATTAGCAACTATCATACACCATGTATGATCCACACCATAAGCATCTATCAGCAACATCCAGACCAGCAAACTATCATCATAAAGTAAGAAGTCGTCATCATTATGTGACTAAGTAAGCCATGTCTCTGAATATCCATGTTTTCAAATAGCTATGTCTTCATGAAACCTATAATAACACCATTCTATTGGCCAACCAATGATATTTTTCAATATTCAACTTAAGTAATCATCCATGTATCCAACATAATGTGTATCCATCAACTATGCGTCTAGAAAACCATGAGCTCATAGTCATTTGTCAAGATTTCTTGATACCATCAATAGCAACAATCCACAACCATGTGAGGGTCAATAACTATAGGAATCCTGCATCATAATTTCACCATATGAACTTTATGCATCTTTGAAGGCATGATGATAATAGCATAAAAGAAATGAGTGACTCATCATCAAATAATGAAGTTTTGTACTCAAGCTTTGTACTTATCCTTGTCCTTATGAAGATCACCAGGTAAGAAACATATATGCATTGTATGTGGTGGGCCCTAGTATTGTAGCAATAATTCTGCAACTCTTGGGACTCCCTTCTTTAATTTTATCAACCCGGTAGTTCGTAACAAACTTTGGAGCGATGGTGCTATATGCACAAGTACTAGCTCTTGCCGCAACAGTCACTTGATCAGCTGGCACAAGTCCGCTAGGAGATTAAGCCAATTCCTATGATCACTTAGAAGAAACTTTTTAACTGATGGATGAAAGCTAACTCAAAGGAGGCTAATCTTCTTGCAGAAAGAAACTGAATGCGGAAAGGAAATGCAAACCCTAACAAACCCTAGTTTTACCAACTAACCCTAGTGGTGCAAGAAAAGTGATGGAAGCAGTGGAAATGGATGCCATTGACTTTTGGAAAGGTAAAATGCATGTGACTAAGCTACTTCTGCAATAAAATATATAAAAAACATCTTTTTGTATTTTTGAGTAAGTTGGCAGAATTATTATGCATGTGATTTAACTGTTTTTGACTGTGCAGAGGTGGATTGGTGAGAGGAAATGCTTGGAGGATGCTGGGAAGGTTCAGAGAGGGCCCAAGGGGTCCCTAACACCCTTCCAGAGAGTTTCACAAAGTTTGGCTATCAAGAAACCTCATTCGTGAGCTTCTACCGGAAGTCTGCAGGGGTCCTACACGATGTTTGGGAATTTCTACAGTATGTCTGTAATTTTCTACATGATATTCCGAAATGGGATTTTTGAGGGTTGATGGGTGAAGGAAGGTGGAGAGGTGGGTACGGAGGCTAGATAAGGGTGTGAGGAGGTCCAGGACTTGGTGGATGGAGCTGAGAGGTGATCAAGATGGTCGGATTTGTTCAAGGAGGGATAAGGCAATGTTGCACAAAAATATGAAAATTAGGCCAAAGAGAGGGAACGTGGAAAATGTAAGGTGAGGATTTGAAGTAGAGGATGACACAGGTGGGATTGATGGACTATGGGTAGATAGCGAAGTATAACAGGTGCTCTGCAAGTTGCTTTTCAAACGACACAAACAAGGACTTGGAAAGTCAAAGACCTATCTACATTAACCTATTCTAACCTAGATAGCAGCAAAGAAATGGAAAAAAAGTTTATGTGTAATGAAATCAGATGAAATAACTATGCAACTAAGCAATCATAACCCTATGCATGCAATCAAAACTGATATCAAGTTTGACAACTAAGAATCCAACACTAATACTTGCATGATGAAGCAAAGACAGTGTTTTTGGTGGCAGCAAGGTCACCTTGGTCCCAACTCATGATTCCAACTCAAGGTAGCCTTTTTTTGAAGATCTTCCCTGTGATTAACCTATCAAGTAAATCTGAACATGAAAAGCTATGTTAATCATCAAAAATGACCTAATTAACAAGGCAATATTTTAATCTAAATAACAGATTTTACTCTAAGAATACAACAAAGACACATCAAAGTAAACAAAGGAGGTATTGGGCACTTGAGATGGGCCCAATCCCAAGATCTAAAGCCTCCTAAGAGAGATTAGAGTTGGTGCAAATATGGATTCATCTTTATTGATCAAAAGAATAGTTACATTCCAAAAATTGTCCACAAGGAAAACTTGAAAATGTGCTGAAATGCAGAGCTAACTTATTGCCTAAAAAATAATAAAATCGAACTACAAACTAGCTAAATTCTGCCAACAAAAAGACTAACTAAAATGAGGCCCTAAGCCCTCTTATTTATACAAATTGACGACCCCAACAGTCCTCCTCAACTTTAGGGACTCGGCTGCCTAAATCTTGCAGTTAACAGCAGTCCTACTTGACTTGCTTGGCTGCCCTTGTGATAATTGATTTGGTGGCCCTTGAACTTCGAGCTGATGGTGGAGAATTTGAGGTAAGGGCCCATAAATGAAGGGGACACCTTCCTAAAAATCCTCTCCACGAATTTGGCTTCCAAGTGCTCATTTAAACCTTTGGTTTTGTCTCCAAATTGACCAAAAAGATTGCATAAAGCACAGATTATACTTGTTGGCATAATGACCAACCCAATTCACTCTATTAGCATAAATATAATAAAAAACATGCAATAAAATAATGAGAATGGTGGATTAAGTCAAATTAGGAGGTTGAATGAGCCCATATAATTATCCATTTTTGGGGCTCATCATCACCCCCTACTGAAAGTGTTTCTCATCCTCTGAGCAACTAATCTATCTCCTTATCTTTGATGCCCTTGGTGGCCTCTCTATCATTACAAGCTTTTGAAGTGATTTCATCTTCTCGGTAATGAAACCATGCTTTTCTCTCTGCTTCTTCCCACTGCCTGCTCTCCTTTTCCTAGAGAATTCTTAGCTTCTTGTAGAACTGTCTCAGCATCCTGTAAAGAGGCCTTTGTGTCCAACATTTTCATTCTTTCTCTCCAAGTGGATGTCTTCAGGCTTCCTCGTTCATAGGTGATGGATGCCTTTGAGGGAGACCTCTCCTTTTGTGTAGCTGGGGTGTCTAAAATCGTGATTGGCTCTTTTGACAGTGGTTGGGGTTTGCCAATTTTTATCCGCATGCTCCTTCTTGCCTTAAAATACATGGAAGGCTCCCTCTTTCAATTCCCTTTTTGATTTCGAGATGTGCTTAGGGTGGCCAGCATAGCTGCTGCCTCCCTGGCTAAAATCTTAGGCGATTTTTCCTTTTGTTGCCCTGTCTCCATGCTTCCTGTAGAAAGTCCTATGTTGACTGCTTTCTGGCTTCCTGTAGAAATTGTCTTCACGATTTCGGTCTGCTTGGTTGGGGGTGTCTTCTCTTTTAATTTTGGTGTGGTTTCCTTGGTTTTGTCCTCACTTGTTTGGAATTTTTCAGTCTTATTTTCCCTGCTCTTCAATATCTTCTCCCTGGGTGTTTGTGCCATTGTTCCTCCCACAGCTTTAGGCTTTGCAACTTGGCCTTTTCCTTGTTTCTCTTCTTGTTCTCTCTGTGGCGGTCTGTCCTGTGTTTCTTTTTCACTGGCTTTCTCTTCTAATTAGTGGTGGGGTAAGCTTTAGGGTCAACCCTTTGAAATCCATAGTGGCCAGTGTCTTTGTTTTAGGCTGCAGGGACATTAAGAACTCTTATGTTACTTCATCGTCATGACCTTGAATTCTGTCACAAAAGGTCATCCAATTGGCACGGGTGAATAGGTTCACCACCTAGGGAGTTTCACGCAATTTTCTGGAATCCGAGGGTTCCTTTCTGATAAACCCTCTTGGCATGGTGAGAGTGCTCTATTCTAGTTTGTGATTTGATCAGAAAGGGCTTGTTGTTTTATGGTTTCCTTCTTCGAACATGAAGACAGCATCCCTCAGGTGTTTATGTTTTAACTATGTACTAGTTCCCTGGTTTTAAGAAACTCGACTTTCTGTGTACAAAAGGAAGGCTTTGGTTTCCCTAGACAGAGTGCAGAGCTCAATTTCCACCCCCCAGCATCCATATAACCATGTAAAATTCACATTTTTTCACACAGGTTAGCCTTGCCAGTGCTTTATCTTTTCTACAAGAGAAAAAATGTTTTAATAGGAACTATGGAGGACAATATTGATGAAGAACCAACAAAGAAATTTCATGCAACCACAAGTAAACTGCTATTTTGACCCACAGGCAAACTTGTCTCTAACCCTCCAATTCAAAACAGATCAATTCATCACCTTTTTGGAGTATATCATACATGGAAGAGTGTTTTCGATCCTACCTTTCTCGAGACTCCAAATTTGTCGAAGAAAAATCCATTTTCTCTGCTCCGGAAGATTGTGCTATATTTCTTGTAGAGCCTCTTCCTATAGAACACGTTGCTGACTTCTGTAGGATGTCACGGCGCTTCTGAACGAGCTTGGGACGTAAGAGAATTTTGAAACAGGCCGTAAAGCTTAGTGGAGGATGATAGGTTAACAAATTGTGGGAGCAGAGGGCACATACTTCAGCTAAGAATGTTGCAAGTGCAAATTAATTAGCGGGTGGTGAGAGTCAGTCGAGCATTTTTAATTGCGACGTGATTTGCGGTGGGGGAGTGAAGTGGCCAAAATGTGCGCTGGCTCATGAAGATGGTAGTGCTGCCACGAAACATCCTATTTCCTACTTGTGATCACTCCATAAATTACATTGAAGATCAAATAGTCACCACTACCGGTTTCCTGATTTCCACCTGAGATGGCTGAGCGCACGTGTCATATTCACCCATCGAGCACAGTTGAACTGGATGAGGGTGGCCAGTTAGCTAGACACCGATTTTTTATTTACCACCATCTCATTTCTCATGCAGTTTTCATGTTATAGTCATGCAATCAGAGGAACGAGTTTAGTCACGTACCTGGAAGTCGAATGTGGCTACTGTGAGGTGCTTTTTGCTACTGAATTTGTTTCTGTGGTTGCATCATGGCTTGGTTTCTAATTCATGGCCATTTTTCTTGTTCAGGTATCCTCTGGTCAGATCTACACTGCAAGAATTTGTTTCCACGTTCACATTTGCACCCTCAAGTTGCTAATGTTGAATTTTCACAGGACAAAAACTTGTTTTCGCCATTGCTCCCTAACAATAGACCGGATCGATCTGAAACATTTTTAGCATGTTCCTATCATCATTATGCACCTACCATAGCAAAATTGCAATCAATGGATGCACAGATTTCAAGAAAAATGGAAAATGGTTGAAGATTACAAAGATCAATTTCTCAGAAACCATGCATTGGTATCGGCTGAAACTGCTTGGGTAGGCTACTATCACCCATGTGCATCTCCCCCATGAAACATGTTTTGAAACGGATGCACGGATATGGAGAAAATGCAAAAATAGCTGAAGGTGATGGCGATTGATTTATTGGAAACCGTGCACCAGAATTGGCTGAAATTGCTCGGGCATGTTTCCATCATCCCTATACAACTCCCCCTGTAACATTTTTGAAAATGGATGCACGGTTTTCAAGCTAGGGAAAAACAAATTCTGTTCTATGTATTTTTTCCTCAAAGCATTCTGCAACTTTTTGCATGGTAAAGAAAATGAGCTTGGGCTGTGATGTAGGCATGGAGATGATGGAGGAGGAGTTTGAAGATTGCAGGAGGACTTATGAACCCTTTAGGAAGCTATCATGTTTGCCAAACCGCCTTTTTGAAATCCATTTCTAGCTTCCTTTAATTTCTACAGGAACTTCCTGTAGAAGCACAATGAGGTGGAAAAAATGATGGAGAAAGGTGAGGGATGGAAACAAGGGTGCTTGCAGGCCTAACCAACAGATTCCAACCATTAGTTTCCCTTTTAAAATTGAATTTGGTTCGTCCGAAGGTTCTACAGGATGTTTCCTATAGAAATTCAGAATTTCCTGTAGAAACGCCTGGAACTTCCTATAGAAAAGCCTGGAACTTCCTGTAGAAAGCCAAATCTTGACCTGAATGTGACCAAATCCTAGGAGAGGTGAGTGGCCATGGAGGGAGTGTTTGAAGGGATGTCTTGGAGCCTAGTATGGACTCCTGTCCTCGTTTTTCATGCCCTCTTTTCCTACAAAGTATTCACTGCAACCTGCAATTTTTCATAGAGATTAGTCTTGCTTTCTTTTTTCCTTTTTTTCTTTTTTGAAAACAACTAGGGCGCCTCATGGAGGTTTTCACCCTAATTGCCTGCCTTGGGTGCCTCAAAGGGAGGTTTTCACCCTAATTGCCTGCCTTCGGCGCCTCCAAGGGAGGTTTTCACCCAAGGATCTTATTCTCTTTTTCTTTTCTCTTTTTTCTTATTTTTTCCAACCCATTGACTACCTCATGGAGGTTTTCAATCAATGAGCCAATCTAAGGCAACTCCGAGGGGTTTTCACCTTATATTTTTCCTCTTATTTCCATTTTTTCATTTTTTTCTTCTTTCATTTTTTTTCTCTTTTTTTCTCTACCCTACCCTACTTAAAAAAAAAAAATTGTTCTCAAGTATAATAATACTTCCAATGGAGCCATGTGCACATCGAGATTAGAGACAAAATGATGTGGAGGCTTGAAATGCATGCTTTGACAACTATCTGGATTTCAGAGACCAAATGATTTGACTTTGAAGGGATCAAACATAGCTGAAGAAGAGAGTATTGCTGCAACTTAGTGACCGTCTGAAACCATATCTCAATATAGCTTTGATATCCTTGGTTCTTTTGCTGATCTGGATCATTCTTCATGTCACCTTCTACCATGATCTTCTCATTTTCCTCTGTTTGCTAACTTTTCCCTTGAGTACATGGGGGATTTGATGGTAACCATGAGGGAACTCTCTCGATCTCTGATTATGATGTCTTCTCTTCATCAATTGCAGCCCATGTTTCTTTGATCTCCTCTTTTGAATCTTCTTTTGTTGGATGTGGTCCTTCAATGCTTTCAAGATAATCTCTTTTTTGCAATATTCTTCCTGAGCTATGGTGAAGATCATTGAGCTCAAAAGGAGTCATTTGGACATGTTGTGCCTCAACTTTGCAATTGGGTTGAGCTATTCCAATGTGGGGGTTTGGAAATGGCAGTACGAGTAGCTGAGTGGGGGTGTATATTTGAGATGGATGTGGATGGGTAGGTGGTGGAGGAAAATGAGCGGGAGGAGAGTTGTACTAGGGCCTCCATCCCTAATGAGGTGCATTCCACTGAGGTTGTGGCTGAGCATAAGAGTGAAACAAATGAGCAGTTGGTTGGGCATAACATGGATCTACGAAGGAACAAGGAGGAGGTGTGAACTAGGAAGGATGAGCAGGGGGACCCCAAGAAGGCATGGAAGTGGCTTGATAGGGGTTGTAATAGGTCTCAGATGTCCCTTGCAGTTCCTGCTAGTAAGGTATGGGTCCATGTGGCCTCCTTTGGTTCATGAAATAGAGTGATCCAGTGGCTCTTTTGGTTCTCGGATATGTAACTTTAAGTCCAGCTCAAGAAACCAGCTCAAGAAAAGATAGAAAAGAGAGATCAACGCCTTAGAATTCAGCCTCTTCGAGTGGGAACCTCCTTTACATTACATAAATGAACAATTCTTGGATGATACAAATGACAAAAACTCCTTTCTATATATAGGAGTCTAAGGAGTCACAATATAATCCAGCCGACCTAACAATAATAATATAAAGCCACAAAAATAATAATAGAGGGATTCTATGGGGCACAGAAATAACAATATGGAGGTAATAGGGGCACAACAATATAAATAAGGGGTATAACTACAATATTAATGGGGTAATCACTAGTATTATAGGGACCCAACATGCCCCTCTCCTTCAAAAAGGTGTTGTCATCAACGCTTGAGCAGTTCTGGATACTTCTACATAAAATTCTCATCCTCCCATGTGGAATCTTCAGCGGATAAGTTCTTCCACTTGATAATATACTCTGAAATTGATCGATTTCGTAGTTGTCGAGTTCTTGTTTCTGTGACTGCTTCCAGTTCCAATATAATTTTTCCTTCCTCGTCAAGTTCTAGCAATATTGTTTGAACTGGGAGCTTGTCGCCTATAACCTTCTTTAAACATGAAACATGGAAAACTGAGTGCAATCGAGAAGCTGCAGGAAGCTCCAATTTGTATGCCATCGTACCAATCTTTTCCAACACCTTGTACGGACCATAATACTTTGGTGATAATTTATTATCCTTCTTAGCTTGCTTTAGGGACATTTGCTTATATGGTTGTATCTGTAGGAATATCCAATCACCTACATCAAAACTTCTTTCACTGCGATGTTGATCTGCCTGTTGTTTCATTCTATTTTGTGCCAACATGAGGTTATCCTTTAAGAGTTGGAGGACTTGTTGTTGATGTTTGATGTGATGTTCCACTGCCTGAACCTTAGAATTTTCTCTTAAATATGATGTGATTGATGGTGGTTGGTACCCATAAAGTGCCATAAATGGGGTCATTTTTGTTGCTGTATGGAAGGAAGTGTTATACCACCATTCAGCTAGAGGCAACCATTTGACCCATTGTGTCTATTTATCAGATACAAAGCAATGAAGATATCCTTCCAAACATTTGTTTACTATCTCTTGCCCATCAGATTGAGGATGATAAGATGAGCTATGAGCTAACTGAGTAACAAGACAAGAAAATAATTCTGTCCAAAAATTTCCAGTGAAAATGGGATCTCCGTCACTTACAATAATCTTTGGATTTCCATGTAGCTTTTGAACTGTTTCCATAAATGTAGTAGAAACTGTACTGGCTTTAAATGGATGTGATAATGCACAAAAGTGTGCATACTTGGTAAGTCTGTCAACTACCACCATGATGACACTCTTTCCCTCAGAGTTGGGTAAACCTGTGATAAAATCCATTGAAACCTCCTCCCAACGTTGGCTTGGAATGGATAAAGGTTGTAATAGACCTGGTGTCTTAATTGTTTCAACTTTATTTTGTTGGAAAACAAAACATTCCGCCACAAACTTTTGAATATCTGATTTAAGGCCATCCCAAAAAACTTCCTTCTTAACCCTGTGGTAAGTTTTTAAGAATCATGAGTGCCCTCCTAAGGGAGAAGTGTTCAATTCCATAAGAATATTTTGTTTTAGCTGGGAATTCTTACAGAGGTACAAGTGATCTTTGTACCATAACGAATCATTTTTCCAGCTAAATGTATCAGAAGTACTGGAATCTTGTTGTAGCTTTTGAATAAGTGCCCACACTTCTTCATCATTCTTCCATTCCTCCTTTTCTTCGTTTATCCAATCTGGTTGGATAATAGAAATGGCACACAACAATGCTTCCATATCCTCATCCTTTCTTGAGAGTGCATCTGCCACCACATTTTGCTTTCCTTTTTTGTAGATGATTTCAAAGTCATAACCCAACATCTTTGTGACCCACTTTTGTTGCTCTTTAGAGGATAATCTTTGTTCTAAAAAGTATTTAAGGCTATCATGATCCGTTTTTACCTTGAACTATCTTCCCATTAGGTAGGGTCACCATTTCTTAAGTGCATGGAGTATTGCCAACATTTCCTTCTCATAAATAGATTTGCTTAAAAACTTTCCCTTGATTGGACGACTTTCAAAAGCAATGGGTCTTTCATCTTGCATTAGAACAACACCAATTCCATTTCCTGAAGCATCACATTCCACAATAAAGGTTTTTGTGTAGTTCAGTGTAGCTAAGACCGGTGCTTGGCACATTGCCTCTTTAAGATGTTTAAAGGCCTTTGTTGCTTCCGGAGTCCATGAAAATGAATCTTTCTTCAATAATGTTGTTAGAGGTGCTACTATTCTCCCATAATTCTTAACGAACTTGCGATAATTCCCTGTCAACCCAAGAAATCCTCGCAGATGCTTTATGGATGTGGGGATTTTCCATTCCTTAATGGATTTAATTGTGCTAGGGTCTACCTTAACTCCTTCATGAGATACAATATGACCCAAATATTCCACCTCCTGGACTCCAAAGAAACATTTGGATCTTTTTGCATATAATTGTTTCTCCTCCAATAGTTGTAGCGCTTTGGACAGAAATTTTCATTCTAACATCATTATCATCAATTTCATAGTTCTCAAAATAATCCATAATTTTCTTGGTATTCTTTTGTGCTGTGTAGGTGCCAGTACCATAAAAATAGGTAATCTTGCTTTGATAATCTTGAGGCATAGCACCTGGATTTGTAGGCAATTGCAAAGGAGCATATTGATTTGGCATATTAACAGGGATAAATGGAACATCTAGGAGGATGGGGATAACAACTGAGATAAATGTAGTGGATGGGGGGGTGGAAAAGATGCTTTGAAGTGATGATGGTGAACTAGAAGAAGCTGTAGTAACAGTAGAAAGGACTGTTGCTTTTCTGGGAGCAAGTTCAGTTTGGATAGAGTTCTGCTGAAGTGCGTCAAGATTTAAATCAGTATAATTTTCTAGACCTCCTTGTCTTCTAATGTTCTTAGAGATAAAGTTAGGATTTTCAAAGACAGCTGGAGGGTTTGAATCTAGATTTGATCTAGTATAACGGATTTTCTTCTTTGGAGCCAACTTCTAAATATATTTTTTAGTATTGTCTAGAAGTGTTTGAAGAATACAGCTTTTGACAATATCTTTGTAGGAAATTATGAATTGTGAGAGTCTTGAATTTTCATGAAGATCCTTTGAAAACAAAAGGAAACTGATCAAATTTTTTGAGACAGATGTTCAAAGCCTAAAACTAGACTGGAGATAGACTGAAGTAACGTTTATTTACTACTGTAATTGCATAGAAAAATAGTTTCAAATGCTACTTGGCTAACTTCAGGCTCCATTTGTAGCTTTAGAAAATGGAAAACAGTAACAAACAGTCATTCTAGTCCCCAGCGGAGTCGCCAATGATGTTATCACTCAGGTTGTTCCCCAAATTTCTGAGAAAAATGGAATACGACCGAGGTAACCACTAACCAATCTTTTAGATGCAAATTCTAGCTAATCTACAGCCAAAGAGGGCTCTCTCTTTATGATTTAGCTTTGTTTTGCTATATGTTAGGCTAGTAATGAAGTGCAGGTATTTGTTTGATTTTTGGATGGTAATATTCTACAGAACAAGGATGTGAAACATAAGAAGTTCAGTCCATTGGGCTGATGGAGTCTTGTGAGGATGAACTATGGATATGGTTTCTTTGAAAGAGGGGGATATTACAGAGCAAGATAATTAACCATGGAACAACTTGTAAGCTGGAATCAGGTGAGATGGAGTCATGGGATGAAGGGCAATCAAGAATGCTTCATCATGCTAACAGAGGGAAAGTTGATGAATATTACTAGGGAGAAGTTAAGAATTCCTTAGTTATATTCAAGGTGTAAGAACCATGGAAACAGGAGCAGTTAAGAATTCCTGTTTATGCTAATCCTGAAGAAAACATAAATAATAATAGAAATTGAACACAGAGTACAGTTAAGTAAATTCTGGGTTATTCTTTTTCCTATTACTCATAATATGATATATAAATGATATATAAAACATAGAAACAGTTAAAACATGAGTTAAAAAGACTTATTGATTCATGAGATAATATGAGAATTCTGTAACATGGTCCTCTACCATCAAATCCACATCCAACAAGTTCAGCAACAGAGCATTCCAGCAATATTTTATTAAGAAGAGTTCTCAAAGTTAAAGCATAGTTCCAGAATGGTACCACCAACCCCTAATACTTAGCTTGGGGAGGTATTTGTACAAAAATGTTTACAAAATATCTCAAAGATATAATATCTTGCAATAACTTCTTTCACCTACTCTACAGAAGGAGTAAATGCTCTTGGGAATAGAGAGAAATGAATGCAGAAGTAAGAGATGTTGTGTTGGCCGCTCAGTTGGTGAGATGCATTGATTATTTGCTTAGCGAGTCAGCCGATGGATACTTTAGTGAACTTCCACACTATTGGCATTGCTTTCTCAAGTGCTTTTTCCTACGCTTTAATTGACTGCTACCCAACGCGATTTTCTGTCTGCTCTTTTCTTCACTTTATGGCATTTGTTATGTTCTAGAAAAATAATCAAAACTTTGAAATATGCCTACAAAATTTCCAACATACTCTGCCACCATTGGTCATCTAGTAATTGGTCTCTGCACATTTTGATTAGAGTTTCATGAGCATCTGTGTACCTGAGGAAAGTAGGCTGGACCGTGAAAAGATGTCTCACTTCATGCTCAATGAAAAATAAATTCTCTAAATTGTCATACAGTCTTTGTCCAGATGGGAGTGCCTTCTCTCTTGCAGAACTTGATGATGTTGTGACTTGATTATCCACATATGTATTCAACCTATACACATAGTTTGAATGTGTCATTAGTCTATAGTCATCAATTAATAAACTGGGCAGACCCTTTTCCTCCAAAGCTGTAAACTTCTGTGTGAAAGCATTTATCTCCATTTGCATGCCTTGGCACTTACTCTCCAGATTTTGTATGAAGTTCCTAATGGTTAGAACCCTTTTGATCATCAGGATGGTGCCTATCCTGTCCCTAATATCTAGTGCTGCCAAATCTTCCTTGGTGTGGGTGTTCAAGAAATGTATTAGCCTATTGGCCTGTTCGGGCATGTGTCCCAATGAATCCCTGGCCTTTTGAATTTCTTCTTGAGCTGCTGCTACCAAATCAATCTGCTCATGAATTATCTGTATTGATTTTCATATATTAGAGATGGATTGCCCAATTTTGGCCCAAAGAATGCTCCCGATTTCTCCCAGAGGCTTGTCTAATAAGAGGTCCTTTTCCAATGCCTTTACCTCTCTTGTTTTTTCTGCCACAGTCATTTTGGATTTGTCATAACTTATTTCCAACTTGGCCAATTTCTCTTTAGTATATTTTAACTCTGATATTTGGAATCTTAGATCCTCAATAGCCTTTATCAGTTCCTTAGTAGTCATGGTAATTCTGCTGCCTGTTGCTGTTGTTGTTGAAGTACTTGATGTTGTTGATGTTGGGACAGTAGGAGGGACTGTTGTTGTGACTGTAGAAGGAGAAGTTGTAACTATTGGAGCTGTTTGAGATGGCTGGGAGGTTGACTCTCCTTGTTTTCCTTACAGTGCTTTCTCCAATGCCTTCTCCGTTTCTGCTAGTCTCTCATTCATTTTCATTAGTAGGTCCATTGTATCTTCCTGTGATTTTTGTTCAACAATCTTTGTAGTTTGGGGATGCATGGTAATGGGTAGCTTGAGCTACTTCCTGAGAGTTGTAATGTATTCTTCCTTCTTTTCTATTAATGCTTTGATGCCTTTAGCATCCTTGGGATCATGTCCCATCTCTATGATAATCTCTTACAAGGACTTGATTCTGTTATCCTTGGCTAAAGAGGAAGCTCTTTCCAACTCAAATTGGGCAGAGGTATTGTTTAAAGAATTCTACAGTTTGTGGGCCAGAAATGTCTTATTTGACAATGTGGAGTATACCATTTCTCGGGTTTTGTTATGTAATTCAATTTGGTCCATTGGCTGGACGTCTTTGGCTAATACTTCTAGATTGGTCCTGATGTAATCAACAGCTAACTGTGGTTGTTGCATTTTGGGCTTGAGGTGACTCAAGATCATCTTTCCTTCTTGAATGTCATATGCTGACATTAACCTTTGTTGATTTGTGGGGGCCATATTCAGCAAGTGATTATAAAGTTGAATTCTTATTGGCTCATTTTTTGCCTTTATTTCAGTAAATGTTCTCTTAATGTCAGAGCCTTTCCTACTTTGCTGCTTGGCAGAAGAGAATTCCACACTATGTTGTCTTCCAATCTCCTGCCTGTGTGAACTAGTCGATGTTTCTGTGACCGGGGATGTATCCTAGCTAACCACTCTTTCTTCCCTTGGACTGTCTGTGGTCTCCTGAATGAATTCCTCCTTCGATAGGGGGTTCAATCTCTACCTTTTCTCCCTTGGTTGCTCTTTAGGACCGTTGATCAGTGTGTCTTCTTGCCTGTCCCTTTTCTTGCTTCTTTCCTCATTTAGAGGAGTTTGTAGTACAAGGATTTATGGTGCTTTTGTTTGTGATGGGGGGACCTGCCCTTCGCCTTGTTCCTTTGATGTGGTTGGCTGGTCTGTCATTATGTCCTGCTCTGAACCTATTACCTCTTTGCCCTTTTCTGACCCCTTGCTAGCTTTTTGTGTAGGCTGCTCAGAAGTCCCAGCAAAAGATGTATCACCTCCTATGTGCTGAGGTAACTTGAAGGATACTTGTCCAAAAGAGTCTAGGTCAAGTGTTTTTCCAAGCTTTTTCATGGATTTTTCCAATTTCTCTTCCTCAATAACCTCTTCTACTAATGTGCCTTCTACCCATTCATGTTGGTTAGCATATTGTTGAATTTCAGGGATTTTGTGGTGAACATATGTTGTAAGCTTGTTTTTCACTTTTCTATAACTTATGAAATGTTCAGGGTCATATGGTGCCCAATAAAAGCTTTTTTTCAGCTTAGGTTAAATCTTATCAACCTCCTCCCAGGCTTCCCTTTTATTGAAGAAAAAAGGGCCCAATTGATTTCTTATTTTGAGCTGAGCCTTTTTCCTAGCACCATAGAAATGAGTCAAATCTGAGCTAATAAATTGCCTGAAGTATTCCAGGGAAAACAGTCTCATAGGTACATATATTGGCAGCTTATAGGGGCATAGCTCCCAACCATATATCCTGATCTCAGCATGATTCTAGTAAAACTACCAGTCACCTATACTGTAGCCTTTTGAGAGATGTAAAATTTTCTACATTTCAGCAGAGAGTCTGGCAAGAGGAGTTGTCATTAATAAAGAAGAGGTTGGATGTATGAACAGGTCAATGAATACACAATATGTATAAGGGGATTCACTAACATAGAGGAAGACTGAGGTCCAGAAGATTACAAACCTTCCCTCTCCTTTGAGATCCAATTTTCTAAGGGGAATTTGAAAACTATCTAGTTGATTGTACAAAAGCAGATGATATATGTATGATGTATATTTAAACACTCTTTCTCTGTCCAGTTTCTTAAATTTCTCAAGGATCTTATCAGCTATGAAGGTGGCATAATCATATTTGACAGTAGGGGGTTGTCCTCGAGTAAACATGGACATCAAAACTGAGGTTGTCTCATCAATATACTCATTGGTTTTAAATCCTAGGATGTAGGAAATCATATCAGTAATGAATTTTCCAGCTTCATTGAACCAAACCTGATTAAAAGGAGGTGGCTGCCTAGGCTGGCGATCTGGTCTCATGAATAATTGGGCAATTCTGGTTATCTTTGAACTGGGTAGTTTGGCACCTTGGTCAAGCAAGAATTCCATGGAGAGAGGAGCCAGAGGCTGAGTTGGCTTAAAGTGTAGCATCTCATTTATGGATTTAGGGGTAATGTGAAATAAGACAGTCCTAGATGGATTCATAACTGCTCTTTGAGTGGGGTCATAATTGGCACAGCATAAGTGGATGATATCAGGGAGCACATTTACTGAAGACAGGTAGTATATGGGCATGTTGGACTCCCAAATTCCATAGACATCAGCATTGCTATGGTAGCTATTCCTAATTTCACAAAAAGCTTGGAGGTGAGGCTTGTCATCAATTAAGTCATTAATCTGGAAATCTCTGTCAGTAAGGGGCAACCATTCCAATTCTTTGTGTGGTGCATTGAGGGGGGAAACATTGAGGGCCATTGGAGCCTCCATCATTCTATCTTTTGTGGTTTTTCAATTTCAAATTTGGGCTTTATGTAGCAACAGTAGGTAAATAACACTTTTAGGTCCTTTCTACGGAATTTACAGGCCGAAACGACTTGAATTTAGCTTTGTGAGTGAATTTTGCAGTGGGGGACAAAGTTTGAGGGATTTCCTAGAAAAATGGGTAAAAACAGAGATTACAGTGCATGGGTTTGAAGGCAACACTGTCTTTTTAATTGTGGAAGTATGTTTTTCTTACGGAAAATGGATAAAATAGGTGGTTTGTGGAATAATGTAAAAAAACAGGGATGGTTGGAGTGTATTTTCAAGAGCTATAGACTGAATTCGTGGGATTTTTAGTTTTATGGATGTAACTTAGAGAAGAAATCAGAAATACACAGGGTTTGGGGGAAATTGAGTAAATACCTGTTTTTGACAGTGTACTGTATGTTTTGCAGGTTGCTCAATGAGTTGAGGGACCGAGCTGTGGAATGAATTTAGCTGGGTGGTTGACTATAGAGTCAAAATGCTGCTTTGGATGTGAAAAAGCATGCAGAGGTTGTGCAGAAGAAACAAATAAAAATGAACAAAAAACGACATTTTATGCCTTTTTGACAAAAAATTTGATTTTGGCGGGTTTTGGCACACTTTGGTTGAGTGATGTCAGCATGATGTAATATTTGTCGTGTAGCGGGGTACGGTGGATGACTTGGCAGTGACGTGGCGGATGACACGGAGGTGAGCTGGAAGACGACATGGGCGATGATGTGGTTGGTGACGTGGGTGATGACGTCAATGGGGAGAAAGGGGGGGCGGTATATGGTATTATCCTGCACCGCTTTTGGACAAAGGCTGTTTTGGGCAGAGGGGATGTGATAAATCTAGGTAGCACCACGTGGATCTTGTACGGTGGAAAAACTGCCATTTTCCCGGAGGCTAATGTTCGGTCATCATAGGGGTTCCGATATTGACGTGGGTCGTCCGATGGGAAATCTAAGACCGAACGGTCGATGGTGGGTGGAGTTGGCGGAGTTGTATGGCGTGGGGACCCGCCATATAATCTTTCATTTTGTAATGTATGGGCAGTGTATTTAAACTCTGGTTAAATGTTCGGGTGTGGTTATTTATTCAACCAAACATTAAATAAATCCCAATGTTTATGTGTGCGCGTGGGGAGGGTTGTCCATAAGGTTTCGGATAAACCTTGGACCCCCTTAAGAACATTGACATATGGCCTTAGTTAAGCCCGGGGTGGGATATTAAGTTTTTTGGGGTTTTTATATAGTTATATAGTAGGGGAGGGGAAATATTCATGTAGGAATTATAATATAAATTTTAGTAGGTTAATGTGAAAGGTAGATTTAAACAAAACACTAAGTTTGAAGAGTGACTTAGGCTTTTAGGGAAATGAAAAAGGATCTAGGCCACAAATTCTGGGAAGCTTAGCATAACGGAAGAAAAGCATTTTTACACAAGAAATTTGGCTTCCTTTGCCTAAGTAAAAACAAAGTTTCACTTAGTCCTTTTCATAAAATGAAGTGAACTAGGTGCACTGAGCAGATCTTAGTGTCCTTGAGGGGAAATTAGTAAATGTTCTTGGACAAATGGGGAGGGAAATTAGTCATGCTCCATTTGTTTTGTAGCCACCTTGCCATGGCACTTGTGGTATCCATGAGATTCAATAGCTTAAAAAGACAAAATTGTTCACAAACCTCCTTCTGCAACATCAAAACTGCCTAGCCAGCCTAATACACCTAACATTTTTTCTTCCTTTTTCCTTGGGTGCATTTGAACTACCAAAACCTTACTCTCTTCTTTTCTTTTAGCTGCAATTCTATCTAAGTCTACCCTTATCTCTTCCAGGGGCTCAGATTTAGCTGGTGAGCTCCCTTGCTTCTCTACCTGACTACTCAACTGCCAAGCTTGAACTATTTGGACAGATTTCATTCTCTATCTCTAAAACAAGAAATTTAAACATGGACTAGTCAAGGTTAAGCTATTTGGCCATCCATGCAATGTGACAGAAGTCATCCAAGTACACATTTAACTTCTTTGCAAAAACAGGATAGCATTGGCATTTTGGACTAGCACACTTTCTAGGTCTTTTCTTTGGGGTTCATTTTCTTTCTTTTTGACCAATTCATTCTTTTTTCCCTTTGATTTTTCTTTTAAGGCATACCCTCTTTTCATTTTTAAAATTTTTGGTTTTTTGGAAATATGGAACCTTTGCAGCATGGAAGGGATGAAAATATTTGGCATTTCATCAGTCAATCATGAGATATGACACCTATTGGTATAGGAACCTAACAGAAAGTTGATAAAATTATAATAGTTCTAGAAATTTTGGTTTCTCCTCGTATGTCACTGCCATCATTTTATTTTTGAAAGAAGCATTTTATGGATATATTCCATTCCCAAAATTACTAATGCACTCTATGAAGGCACATTTTTTGCGAGAGTATAAAAATATTAGCTAAAGATAAACCACATAAAGATAAATATGAATCAAAAGCCTTGACCTTATTTTTATTAGATTCTAATATCATGAAAATATTTGTTTTTCCATTAATTTTCAATATTTTCTAATCAGGGAATTTGTATTATAACGTACAATTTTGCATCACAAATTTCAGGGCATATTTTGAGAATACGAGTACCTCCCTTTCCTTATACACCATGTTCTATTGGGAAATAGTGGTGTCAAGTTACTAAGTTCCAGTGATAAAGTGCCAAGAATTTATCCATAATGAAGGTTGATTTCGACAAAGTTTCATAGAGAAGGGATTGAAAACAACGTGAACCAAAGGGATAACTGAGAGGCATGGTCGCGTTGAAACATAGGCAGTGATAATATATTGAAATATAACTGTAATCTTCCTATAAATAGATGATTATAGATTTCATTTAAAGCACTATGCATGACTTCATGCCAAAAAAATAGAGCATACTAACACAATATCCTCAAAATGGCACCGAAAAGTGTGGAATTTATTGGAGTTGCTAAGTTTAGAGGAGCATTGAATGGTATGAATTAATACTCATCCACATACCAATTACTGTGAAGGTTAGGAAGGTCCCCCAAAATGCTCACAATGGAGTTTGATCTGTGATATGTGTTAAAATTCAAGTACTTAAGTAGAGAAGGAGAAGCTTGGACTTGTTTCTTTGTGTGGAGTCATAATGGCAGGGGGTGGGTTTGTGGCCGATATCCCTATTCTAATCAAGCTATCGATCACCTAATACATAATTGGATGGTTTTATACATATAATATTAAATGCCATGGATGTAAACGTCTATTAAGATAGTCTAATGGATAAACAACTAGTACGTTGTTCCATTTACATTTTTGGCCAGGAAATATTTTCAATTTTTTGAAAGGCGAAAGCTCAAACAATCCATTCATGTTATTCCATAACATTATTGAAATGATAATTTAATGGTAAGTCGTTTGACTACACTAGAAAAACTTGATTGGGGTGGATAAAACTGACTTTTAGAGTTTTGTTGTAAGTTAAACCAACTTGAGAATTTGACCAAGTTTGGACACACTACTTGAAAAGTACTCACCAATAAACAAGCCAACACTTCTAGTATTGAGTTGAATTAGAGATTCTAGTAAAATCAATTACAAAGAGTGAGAAAGACTTCAAAATTTTTGAAAAGTGAAAATTAAAAAGGTATAAATTGATGACGTGGATGACATTTATAAATCATATAATTGGTATCCATGATACTAAAAAAATTGGCATTGTTCAACAATAAAGGCATGAGACATTGCAATGAGTAAGACAATTTAGAAATACTTCAGTATGGAAAATGTGTATATGTGTAGATTTTTATCATAGGTTATGGATATACAAATCCTTCACCATACTTTGTTGCATGATCTGCTTAGAGTTTCACACACCTATTGAGTACTCCTTTAGCTAAAATTTGGAGAGAACTTATAATGGTCAAGTTAAACTCATGTCACTAGACAAAGAACATATGAAATTAAAAGCTAATGTAATATCCTATGGAAGGTAAGGGACATTATTGTTAAGTAAGTTTATTGTTCATAGTTTCTCTATATCTGAAAATGTAGTTTGGAAAGCATAAGGAAGCATCCACCTAAAAATTGGATGCGTATTGAAACCTATCATTGTTGGTCCATTGGTTAACTCATTGAAAGAAGATGATAATGTGAGATTCATATTCTAAAGAAAATTCTAATTTTGAAAGAAGATGATAATGTGAGATTTACATTCTAAAACAAATTTAAGTTTTGTCCATATTCCAAGAGTGATTCTTTCATGGAGGCGTGGTAGATGATAACCACTAGATATCTCCATAATTGTTTATGAGCTGAAGGGTATGATGCAAAAACCAACCCTAATAAAGAGAGATAGGTTTTATAATGTTCGACACATAAAACATGAGTATGGTGGGTCGATATGTGTTAAAAATGCAGCAAGAAAATCTAGTTTTGACTTTGCCTTGGTCAAAATACATTAAAATTCAAATTTCAATTTCAGTAAAGAAAACTTGGAGGTAGTTAATTGAGGTGACATGGCCTTGTCACTCTGTTAACTCAATTAATTCGAGTTGGAGATAATTGAGTTCAGTTCAATATTATTGATTACTAATTTCTAGCAATCTATTTCAGTTAATTTTAGTTATTATGAGTTAAACTAGCTCTAACTATTAGAGAACTAGTGGAGGGTCTAGTAGTGGGGTGTGTACCTCAGTGATCAACCAGTTAACTATTCAATTATCCCAACTTAACTTATGCATGCATATAATTCAAGTTACCAAATTGATATTGGAGTTAAAGGGAAATGTACTATCATTTGTAGACTATTACGAAGTGTATAGGTGGTGTATGCAGGCAGAGAAGGGCCTAAAGAAATTGCACAATTCTCAATGAGGAATTTTCCTAATTAATAGGGGCCTAATTCCTCAAGGAACAACTCAAGGAAATATGAGCTTGGAAGGAAAGAAAATTGGATAAGTGTTGGCAAAAGTTAGTCTATGAGGCAGTGAGATAGACTATACTATTGTAGAGGTTTCTTAGGCTTGAGCGAGCATTGTATTTCTTCTCTAATTTTTGATTAAGGAAATACATATAGGAAGGGGTTTTCAACTGTTTATTTCCCCTAGATAAATATTTGTGTATGTGTATTGAATCATGTTTCATATTTATGATTTCCTTTCTCAACCATAAATTGATTTCCATAAATGAATAGAGTAGATTCAAGTTTTATGTTTTAGTAAATTACATGAACAATTTTGAATATACATATAATTTCTACATGGTATCAGAGAAAGATTCATAATAGTGAAGAGAATTTGAAGTTGTTATTGCAGGAGGATTTAATTGCAGGATCAATTCTTCAAAACCGGCAAGATGCCATTCTATGGTCTAAGGCTTCAGTATGCCCTTGAGGGTAGCTCAAACTTTGTTTCATGGAAAGACCACATGGAGGTGGTACTAGAGGACAATGGGTTGAAGGAATTTGTCGATATTGGCATTCCAAAACCAGGATCATCGGACCTTAAGGATGTAGCAGAATGGAGAAAGTGTGTAGCCAAGGTGGGGAGAATCATATTGGAAGGTGTGAAGGATCACATTGTCTCTAATCTCCATGGGAAAGAAACCTCACATGTAATGTGGCAAGCAATGATAGATTTTTTCTAGAATAGTAGCGATCATAGGAAGATGACACTCAAGGAAAAGCTTTGGAATTTCAAGATGCAAAAGACTGAATCTATTCTACTGTACCTAATCCGGTTCAAAAAAATGTTATGATGAACCTCAAGGAGGAGTTAGGGTTACTGTTGTGGAGGATGATTCGATAAGGCTAGCCCTTCTAGGCCTTCCCAGAGCTTACACAACTACCCAGGTTTGGTAAATGGGAAATATAATATACCAAATGGGGAACACCTATAGTCCAATTTGGTATACGAGGAGATAAGGCAGAATAATAGAGATGGGACCTCATCCAAGGTTGAGGATGAGGAGAATTGTGCCTTGGATGGAAAGGAAAAGAAAGGGAAAGCAAATAAATACCAATCCAAAGTAGAATCTGGTCAAGGGGAAAAGAAGAAAGACTTGTCCAAAATAAAGTGCTCTCACTTCCATGAATTGGGACACTATGCCATGAAGTGTCTGTTGCATTATGATGCATGTGTTGTACTTGATGGAAACCAACTTATAGCAGAACAACTCACTTGTATATGGTAACTAGATGAATCTACTTAACTAGATGAATATACAGGAGAGATATCAGATGTGATAGAATGCATGGTAGTTGTGATGTGACAAAATGCAAGGTAGTTCAAAGTTATCATTTCAGAAGTAATATGGAAAATTATAGTATAACAAGTCTATTAAGAGGTAACATGCATTGGTACAAAAGAACAAGAGGATGAAACTAAGGTCTACTGATCAAAATAAAGAAGGTAAAGGAAAGATTGATGTAAAGCAGTTTAAGAAGTATACACAAATCCACTTAGTCAAAATAGCGTATACACACTGGTCCACATAACAAAAAGAACGTATATACACACACTCCCACAGGAGGAAAAGCACATACATGTTGGAAAACCAAGTTTTTGGTCTGAGGTATTTGGTCCAAGGTATTTGGTCTGAGGTATTTGGTCTGAGGTATTGACCCTAGGTATTTGGTCCAAGGTATTGGTACTAAGTGGTTTAGGTCTGAGGTATTGACAAAGGATCTAAGTATATAAGGAGGAGAATATCAAAGGGCTAAGTGCACAAGTAATGAATATGTTATGAAGTGTTTGATCATAAAGAAAATATTCATGTTATTGTTGGCATTATGTTTCTGGTATAGCTATATGTTACAGATGTTGTACTTGATGGCAACTCCCGTGGCAAGGCTCTCAATTTGTTGAAAATTAAGGACGCAGGAAAGAAGTTCAGAAGGTGCGTACCCGCAGGTACACCATGCAGGGACTACGTCCAGGTACGCAGGGCAGCCGTTCAGGAGGTGCGTCCCCCCAGTGCACACATTTCAAGGCACAGAAAAGCACACATGGGGTTTCTTATGTTTTACTCTTGGTATTTAACCGACGGTATTGGGTTATTATGGTGTCGGCTCGTGGTATTGTTCCATGTTTTTAGGAGGAGCATGCCTATATAAAGCAAAGGAGATCATTTGGCTTAAGCATGGTTTTTGGTTGAATATCTTATGAGGGCTAGATCTGGTCTAGATCTAAACAAGGCGAATCTACTGATGGACCGAGATCTCTTCAGCGCATGTTCAGATCTGTAGATATGACTGTCTGGGTTACTTCTGAAGTCTTGAAAGCCCGGAGACGCAGGTGCAGTAAGGGTTCAGGTGCGCCGGGACGCAGGCACAGAAGGGTTCAGGTGCGCCGGGACGCAGGCGCAGAAGCGTTCAGGTGCGCCGGGACACAGGCGCAGAAGGGTTCAGGTGCGCCGGGACGCAGGCAGCAGAAGCGAGGGACGCAGGCTAGCAGTCAGGTGCGTCCGGGACGCAGGCTAGCAGTTGAGCAGGGTGATACGCAGCTAGCAGTTGAGCAGAGTGAGTCACGCAGGCTAGCAGTTGAGCAGGGTGCGTCCGGGACGCAGGCTAGCAGTTGAGTAGGTGAGTCCGTGCAGTCTAGCAGCAGACTTGAGCAAGTGAGGGTCGCCGCAGTTGAGCTAGCTAGCAGTCAGGACGCAGGCTAGCAGTTGAGCAGAGTGTGTCCGGGACGCAGGCTAGCAGTTGAGCAGGGTGCGTCCGGGAAGTAGGCAAGCAGTGGAGCAGGGTGCTTCCTTCTCTTAAAATCTTTGTTTATCATTGTTGTGTTCTGGGTTTGGTCCTATTACTGTTGATCTGGTTACTACAGTTGATTGGGTGATTCTCTCATACTTGATGATCAATTGATGCTTATGGATCCAGTTTGAAAATCTATGAAAAGTGGTCCTTGTAAGAAAAGAAGTAGGGGGTTGTAGCTCCCTTCCAGGAGAGACTGGAAAACGAGAGAGAGTTGTAGCTCTCTGCAGGTTGCAGCCTGCGTACTGGTAAAGGACTGCACCAGTACAAAACCATTGTAAAAGGAGTTTCTAATTTGAAGGAAGATAGAGACATATTGCAGCAGGTGGTTTTCACCCACATTGGGTTTCCACCTTACATCTTGTGTTCTTTGGTGTGACTATCTGTTTTCTTTTGTTCATGCTCATTATTTTATGGTACTGACATGCAAAGATAATTCAAAGAACAAATAAAGAAGATTTATTAAAATTATTATATAATACTGATTCACCCCCCTCTCAGTATTATTTCCAACAATTGGTATCAGAGCAGGTCCTTCAGAGAAGCTTGATCGCTTGAAGGTAGATCGTTCATCATGAGCAACTACGAGAGAGAAGCATCAATCAGGCCACCGGTTTTTGATGGGACAAACTTCAATTATTGGAAGGTAAGAGTTACTGCCTATCTTCAATCTCTTGGTACAAAAGTTTGGGACATCGTAGAGACAGGCTACACTTTTCCTTCAGCTACTCCTACAGATGCAGCCGAGAAAAAGAAGTATGAAACAAATGCGAAAGCAGTCAGTACTCTATTAGGATGTATATCTCAATCAGAATTCATGAAGGTAATGCACTATAAATCTGCAAAAGAGATATGGGACAAAATTGTCACAAGCTATGAGGGAGATGAACAGGTAAAGCGTGCTAAACTTCAAACTCTCAGAATTCAGTATGAGACTCTCAAAATGTATAATGATGAAAGTGTGGCTAACTATTTTCTTCGGGTAGATGAGGTTGTTAATTGTATGAAAAATTTGGGTGAAGAAATAAAAGAGGCTATTGTGGTTGAAAAGGTTCTAAGATCATTGTCCCCCAAGTTTGAATCTAAAGTATCTGCAATAGAAGAAAAGGAAAATCTACGAATTCTTACTATGTCTCAGCTACATGGAATTCTAACTGCTTATGAAATGAGAAAGGGAGGTCCATCAGACAGAAGAGAAGCTGCTTTCAAGGCATCAGGCAAAGGAGATTATTATGAAGCAAGCCACGTCCCAGAAGAAGAGGAAGAAGAATCAAATTTTGTCAGAAATCTTCAAAGGGGTTCTGGAAGGTTCAGAGGTAAGTTACCATTTAAATGCTTTGCCTGTGGAAGAGTAGGTCATTATGCTGCAAAATGTCCTTATAAAGATAAAGTAAAAGAACCTGCTAGATGGAACAAGAAACAGAACGCAAATAAGAAAAGCTACTACACTCATGAAGATAGTGATGGTCTATCAAACAGTGATGAAGATGAACAAGGTAATGAATATAAGTTGTTAATGGCATTTGAAGATGATGATTATATGGATGCTGTAGATGTGGATAACCTTTATGATGAAATTACTAGACTCAAGAGATGTATAGAAGAAAAGAACATGATCATTGATACTCTACAATTTCAAATTGATGAAAAGGAAAAACATCTTGAAAAATTAGAAGGTGAAATTGTTGGTCTTAGAAAAGAGATTGAGAAAACAAAAGCTATTAATCTCAAGTTTGTCAAAGGATCTGAAACTTTGGATGAGATTATCAATGTGCAGCGGTCTCCTCTAAACAAGACAGGTCTGGACTATAATGGAGAAACTTCTCAAGCATCCACCTCAAAAAGTTATCTTGATGCAGCAAGAAGAAATGAGCAAAAGAACAATGAAGATCAACAGGTAAAGCAGGAACGAATTACAAACAGAAACTATCAAGGGCAATCCATCTTAAGGGTGAACAAAAGCTACAACCAGCCACAGGTAAAATATTCTCAAATTGGTTCAAGAATAGATGAAAATAGAAACTACAATCAGTTGGCTGGTAGATTCAATAACCGCAGAAGTTTCTTCAATGGACAATGTTTTTCTTGCCATAACTTTGGTCACAAAGCAGCTCAATGTGTTGCATATAAAACGATCATGACTAGAGAAGCTCAAAAGCAAAGAAGTATGACAGGGATTACAAAGAGGACCTATAACAACTTTTCGGTTCTTGAAAATGAAGTTGAATGTTCTATTTGCAATAACTTTGGTCATGAAGACTCTGAATGCAGGAGCAGGTTTCAGCAGAAAAAGGAACAAGCCTCAAGCACCAAAACATGGAGAATAAAGGAACCTCAAACAGAAAGATGTGGGATAGCATTTTATGCAGAGGGACAAGAAAATCTATGGTACATTGACAGTGGATGTTCGAAGCATATGACAGGTGATAAAGAAAAACTCGAGTCTTATTCTGCTCTAGAAAAGGGAAAGAAAGTCTCTTTTGGAAATGATACTCCTGCAACTATAAAAGGAAAGGGCATTGCTCAGTTAAAAGAAAAGGTCAAGGCTGGAAATGTTTTGTATGTTGATGGATTGAAGCATAATCTTCTAAGTGTCAGCCAGATGTGTGATCAAAGAACCGAGGTTATATTCAGATCAAATGGATGTCTTGTTCGTGATCTTGATACAGGTAAAACAGTGATCAAAGGTAAAAGAACTCCAAATAATCTGTACATATTTGAAGAAGGACAACAACAATGCTATCTGAGCAAGGATGATGAGCACTGGTTATGGCATCGGAGGTTGGGACATCTAAGCTTTTCACAAATAAGGAAAGCATGCAAATATCAGGCAGTTCGTGATCTTCCAGATATCAAAATTCCTGACAACACCATATGCAAATCATGTCAGTTTGGAAAACAAACCAGAACTAACTTTCCAGAAAAAGAAGGATCAGCTAGCATGCCTCTTGAGCTAGTACATACAGATACATGCGGTCCTTTCAGGAAAAGAACACCTCGAGGAGAAGAATACTTGATATTATTCATTGACGATTTCTCCAGGTTTGTCTGGTTAGGACTTATGAAGCACAAAGATGAAGCATTCGAAAAATTCAAATCCTTCAAAGCCTTGGTTGAAAATCAATCAGGTCACAAAATTAAGTGCCTCAGATCTGATAGAGGTGGGGAATTTACTTCAAATGAATTTTTCGATTTTTGTGAAGAACATGGGATAAGAAGAGAATTCTCTACATCAAGAACTCCTCAGCAAAATGGAGTTGTGGAAAGGATGAACAGAACAATCCAACAAATGGCTCGTGCTATGCTTGATGAGTCAGGAACTCCCGCAACCTTCTGGGGTGAAGCTGCACATGCTGCGGTTGTTATTCTCAACAAAACAAATGTCCGGGTGAACAGCACTCAAACTCCTCATGAGCTCTGGAGTGGTAGGACTCCTTCGGTAAAGCACTTCAAAATCTTTGGGAGCAAATGCTATATCAAGAATACAGATGAGCAGCTTGGCAAACTTGAACCTAGAGCAGATGAAGGCATTCTTCTTGGTTACTCTCCACATAGCAAAGCATACAAATGCTACAATAAAAGACTTGGCAGAATTGTTGACAGCATTGATGTAGTGGTTGATGAAAAGGGATACATTCCTAGGCAAGTACATCATGAAGACATCGAAGAAGATGAAGGCTACCCCCAACGACAGAATGATGAAGAAGAAGAACCTCAAGAAGAACCTCAAGAAGAAGAACCAGAGGAGCAAACAAGAATAGAAGAAAAGACTCCATCCAGATATGTTCAGAAGAATCATCCAGAATCTCAGATTATGGGGCAGAAAGAAGCAGGTGTACAAACAAGAAGAACAGTTGCAGAAGCTTCAAGCTATTTGGCATTACTCTCCTCTACTGAACCACAAAATGTGAAAGAGGCATGCAAAGATGAATGTTGGGTGAAAGCAATGGATGAAGAACTTGAGCAGATCGAAAAGAACAACACTTGGGAGCTGGTTCCTAGACCAAAAGATAAGAATGTTATCGGAACAAAATGGGTCTTCAAAAATAAATTGAATGAAAATGGAGAAGTAATTAGAAACAAAGCCATACTTGTTTGTAAAGGGTATGCGCAGCAAGAAGGAATAGACTTTGAAGAAACCTTTGCTCCTGTTGCAAGACTTGAGGCCATCCGAATGTTCCTTGCTCTCTCAAGTTTTCAAAACTTCAAAGTATTTCAAATGGACGTGAAATCAGCCTTTCTGAATGGAGACTTGGAAGAAGAAGTGTACATTGAACAGCCAGATGGGTTCATTCTTGGAAATGATCCAAATCTTGTATGCAGATTGAAAAAGGCTCTCTATGGTCTCAAACAAGCTCCAAGGGCTTGGTACTACCGTTGGACAAATATCTTCATCAACAAGGCTTTTCAAAAGGATCAGCAGATAGCAATCTTTATATAAAAGTTGAAAATGACAAATTGCTAATACTTGTTGTATATGTAGATGACATTATTTTTGGGAGCAATGAAGAAGCTATGAGTCAAAACTTTGCCTCTGTCATGCAGAAAGAATTTGAAATGTCCCTGCTAGGAGAACTGACATATTTCCTTGGTTTGCAAATCCAACAAAAAGAAGGAGGAATCTTTTTATCTCAAACCAAGTATCTCAAACAGATTTTGAAGAAATATGGTATGGAAGATGCAAAACCAGTATGTACACCCATGGTCACAGGATGTAGCCTCAGTGCAAATGATGAATCTGCAGCAGTACATCAACCAACCTACAGATCTATGATTGGAAGTTTACTTTATTTGACAGGTACCCGACCAGACATCATGCATGCAGTTGGAATAGTTGGAAGATTTCAGGCAAATCCGAAAGAGACTCATCTTCAGGCAGTGAAGAGAATTTTCAAATATCTTCAAGGGACTCAAAATTATGGCTTATGGTATCCTAGAGATACAGATCTTACACTTCATGCTTATACAGATGCAGATTGGGCCGGAAGCGTGGATGACAGGAAAAGCACAAGTGGTGGCGCGTTCTTTATGGGTTCCAGACTGGTATCTTGGTTCAGCAAGAAACAGAGTTCAATTGCCTTGTCTACAGCTGAAGCAGAATATGTTGCTGCTGCATCTTGTTGCACCCAACTCCTTTGGATGATGCAGACTTTGCAGGATTTTCAAATCACTTGTACACCACCAATCCCCATCTTATGTGACAACACAAGTGCAATCAGCATCTCAAAGAATCCTGTTATGCATTCAAAAACCAAGCACATACCAATCAAGTACCATTTTCTCCGGGAACAAGTACTTGAACAGAAGGTCAAGTTGGAGTATGTTCCTTCTAAGGAACAAGTTGCTGATATTTTCACCAAACCATTGCCCAGGGACACTTTTGAATACCTCAGGCAAAAGCTGGGGGTTGTTGATGCATCATCTTATTGTTGAACCTTTTCTGATTGATGGCACAGGTTCAGGGGGAGCATATAATGCATTGTTGGCATTATGGAGGATGGTCAGAAGGAGATCTTGGAAATAGCTGCAATATGTCTCTATCTCTTTCATGGTGGATTATGATTCTTTGTTGCAGATCTGGTTCATTTTCAGGAGGAGCATGATCTTAGGGGGAGCATACCCCTTTGCCCTTGATGTCAAAGGGGGAGAATGAAGCTGAAGTTTGTGAGGAGAATGAAGATGAAGTTTGTGAGGTTGCCATCAAGTCCAAAGGGGGAGATTGTTGGCATTATGTTTCTGGTATAGCTATATGTTACAGATGTTGTACTTGATGGCAACTCCCGTGGCAAGGCTCTCAATTTGTTGAAAATTAAGAAGGACGCAGGAAAGCAGTTCAGAAGGTGCGTACCCGCAGGTACACCATGCAGGGACTGCGTCCAGGTACGCAGGGCAGCCGTTCAGGAGGTGCGTCCCCCCAGTGCACACATTTCAAGGCAGAGAAAAGCACACATGGGGTTTCTTATGTTTTACTCTTGGTATTTAGCCGACGGTATTGGGTTATTATGGTGTCGGCTCGTGGTATTGTTCCATGTTTTTAGGAGGAGCGTGCCTATATAAAGCAAAGGAGATCATTTGGCTTAAGCATGGTTTTTGGTTGAATATCTTATGAGGGCTAGATCTGGTCTAGATCTAAACAAGGCGAATCTACTGATGGACCGAGATCTCTTCGGCGCATGTTCAGATCTGTAGATCTGACTGTCTGGGTTACTTCTGAAGTCTTGAAAGCCCGGAGACGCAGGTGCAGTAAGGGTTCAGGTGCGCCGGGACGCAGGCACAGAAGGGTTCAGGTGCGCCGGGACGCAGGCGCAGAAGGGTTCAGGTGCGCCGGGACGCAGGCGCAGAAGGGTTCAGGTGCGCCGGGACGCAGGCAGTTCAATAGACTCAGAGCGAGGGACGCAGGCTAGCAGTTGAGTAGGGTGCGTCCGGGACGCAGGCTAGCAGTTGAGCAGGGTGAGTCCGGGACGCAGGCTAGCAGTTGAGCAGAGTGAGTCCGGGACGCAGGCTAGCAGTTGAGCAGGGTGCGTCCGAGACGCAGGCTAGCAGTTGAGCAGGGTGAGTCCGGGCCACAGGCTAGCAGTCTGGGACGCAGGCTAGCAGTTGAGCAGGGTGCGTCCGGGAAGTAGGCAAGCAGTGGAGCAGGGTGCTTCCTTCTCTTAAAATCTTTGTTTATCATTGTTGTGTTCTGGGTTTGGTCCTATTACTGTTGATCTGGTTACTACAGTTGATTGGGTGATTCTCTCATACTTGATGATCAATTGATGCTTATGGATCCAGTTTGAAAATCTATGAAAAGTGGTCCTTGTAAGAAAAGAAGTAGGGGGTTGTAGCTCCCTTCCAGGAGAGACTGGAAAACGAGAGAGAGTTGTAGCTCTCTGCAGTTTGCAGCCTGCGTACTGGTAAAGGACTGCACCAGTACAAAACCATTGTAAAAGGAGTTTCTAATTTGAAAGAAGATAGAGACATATTGCAGCAGGTGGTTTTCACCCACATTGGGTTTCCACCTTACATCTTGTGTTCTTTGGTGTGACTATCTGTTTTCTTTTGTTCATGCTCATTATTTTATGGTACTGACATGCAAAGATAATTCAAAGAACAAATAAAGAAGATTTATCAAAATTATTATATAATACTGATTCACCCCCCTCTCAGTATTATTTCCAACAGTTATGGGTTTCTAATGCTTTGCTTGATCTGAAGTAAGGATGCACTTGAGTGATTGATGATGGATGAGATCTAATGACGGATTAGGATCATAATGACTTATCATTATGAGATCTGATAATGGATAGGCTAGATCTGATTGCTAATGCACATTTTATCCTTTACAAGTGATGATCTAGGTATGCCTAAAGTCTGGAATTATAGTAAGTATTTGCAGATCTATACGCTGGTTCACTTTGATGAAATTGCATATACACGCTGGTTCGGATCTTCCAAGTAGCGTATGCAAAAGAAAAGCTTGATATTCAGAGATGACTAATATATGAAATCAATGTTGTTTTTTTACTACTATTTGTCAATGATGTCTTCTTAGATATGAGAGTAGAATTGACTAGATAAGGAATTTGAATTTGATTGATTGATTGATTGAGAAAGAAGGGTGATCCTTGTTGATATTTGTTTAGAACTTTGAAATATGACAGTAGATCTTCAGAATGTCACTGATTGGTATAATTTTTGGTTTAGTGGTTTTATGATTTAGTATATTTAGAACAATACCTAGGTTGGGAAAAAGGAAGTAGCGTATACATGCAAGTTTGATTCATTGAAGGAGCGTACACATTCTAACACATGGATTTTGAAGTTATAATTAGTTATGATTGTTGATGAAGTGTTATGGGTTTAGATCTATGTACTGGTTACAATGATCTGTCTGTTCCAATTGATTGGTTGATTTTGATTAAGATTGAATGAATGGTTGATTCAATTATGTCAAAGGTTCAGTGATTGCTTGATTCAGTTGTGTTAGAGGTTCAAAGGTTTCAATGATTGATTGTTTCAATTATATCAGAGATTGATGATTGGGTTTTAGTGATTGGTTGATGAAAATGTATTTGATGGTTGTATTGCAGTGGTGATTGATTTTGAGCTTCAATGTTACTAATGGGTCCAGTGTGAAAATTTGATACAACATGATATTCATATTGTAGTATTGTGTACCAGGAGCATCTAGTGTGAAAATTTATGAAACGTGGTCCCTAGAGGATACTGAGGGTTAGAGCCTTTAGTGAGGAAGTCAAATCTTCCTACCAGTAGCGGTTGGTGATTTGATCAGGGGGTTGGAGCTCCCTTTTAGTAGAAATTAGAGAACGAGTGAAGGTTATAGCCCTCTATAGGTTGAAGCCTACATACTAGTAAATATATTGGCTAGTACAAGCACTAGATGGTTGTATCTCCCTTCTAGAAGAAGCTAGAGAATGAGAGAAGGTTAAAACCTTTTGCAGGTGGGTGCCTGCATACTGGTATGAGTCTGCACTAGTACAAGATTATACACATATTTTCTTATTATTAAAAGAAGATAGAGATGACATCAACAGATGGTTTTCACCTACATTGGGTTTCCACCTTAAATTTTGGTGTTCATGTGTGTTGCTTATGTGTGATGGTATATTTTGTTATCACTGCACATAGTTACTATTTAATGTTTAATAAAGTACTGATGCATTGATTAAAGATCAACATATGAAGAATTAACTAAATCATAAGTTCACTGGATATATGATGGTTGTCTTAAGAACAATTGTGTGCACATGTGAGTTCCCTTCTATGAAGTAGCGTATATAAATCTGATCATGGAAATGAAAAATTTATTGATTTATAAATACTGATTCACCCCCTCTCTCAATATTATTTCCAACAATTGGTATCAAAGCAGGTCTTTTGGCAGAAGCTTGATCGCTTGAAGGAGATCTGTAGAAACAATGTGAAAGAAGCTTAAGAAGAAAGTAGCTCAAAAGAAGAAGGCATCTCAAAGGAATTGTGACAATGGGAGAGATGACTAGCCATTATGTGGAAGAAACTCTTCAGATTCAAAATCACCTCAGAATGAATATGAAAAAGCAAAAGAATTATCAGGTATGAATTTGTTGTCCTCTGGTGATACATTTCTATGTTCATTTGAAGATAATGAATGTGATAGTGAAACAACAGAATTTGCTCTTATGGGTGAAAGAGAAAGAAATCAAATAGAGGCAGAATTTAAAAAGCTCACAAACACAATTATAGATCACCAAGATCTATTGGACAAAAGGGAGTGTACCTACAAAGAAGAGATTACAAGGTTAAAGGCTTAGTTAGAGGAAGGAAACAATATGAAGAGAAGGAAGATCAAAGTCAAAGGCTATAGGATGAAGTGACATCATTGAGAAATAAGTGAATGGAAAAGACACAATAACTAAGGAACTTATAGAAAAGTGAAGGTCTTGAAGCTATGGTCATTTCTTTAAAAGAAGATCTCAAAAATTCAAAGAAGTAGAATGAAGAACTACTTCAAGCATTTGAAGAACAATAAAATGAAGTTCTCGAATTAAGGCAACAAGTGCAAGAAGGAAGAAAAGCTAAAGAAATCATGAAGAAACAATATTTTGAAAAGGAAGAGAAATATTAGGTTGAGGTAAATATCCTAAAAGGTAAATTAGAAGAAAAGGATAAACTTTTACGATTTCAAGATAGTACTAAGATTTTGGATGATATTCTTAGTAGTCAAAGGTCTCCTACCATCAAATCTGGTCTTGGTTTTCATGAAACTGTTAAAGGTGAATCTAGTTCACAACCTGAAGCAAGCAACACTAACGCAAAATATGAAATTCTCAACAAGGAGCGAAGAGGTCAACCCCATCAACAACCAAGGAAAGAAAGTCTTCAAAGAAAATCATTTAGTCCTAACTACGGAAATGATAATCGGTTCTTTCCTGGGACGAATAATGTTGAATGTTTTATATGTCCTAATTTTAGACATGTTACATCGAGATGCAGAAGTAGAATTATTCAAGCTAGTAACCATCACACAAAAATATCATCAGCTTCCAGGTACTTCAAGGGATATTTTTTTCTTGCAATATGTTTGGTCACAAAGCCATTAACTTCTACAGAGGGAATATGAAATGTATAAGATGCTATGCTTGTAACAAGTTTGGGCATATAGCAAAAGAATGCAGGAGCAAAATTCGACCAACATACCAAAAGGAGAAAACATCATCACACTCCAAGGTATGGAAGAAGAAGGAAGTACAACCAGAAATATGTTGCGTGGCTTAGTATACAGGTAGAACAAACTCAGGAGAAATTGAGAGTATGAAATTTCAGTATTCTAATTCTCATACACAGTTATCATGAAGAGAAGTCATGTATATACGAGAGTTCGAAGTTGCACATTCGTGTATATGTTGATTGGATGAAGAAGTAGTGGGACAGGCTCAGAAAAATTATCTGATATGGTTCAGAAAACTACCAATTATCTTTTTTGTCTTGATGATTGATGACTAAAGTCTGTGGATGTTATTTAGAAGTGCTTTTGATCCTCATAAGTTTTTGGTAACTTGATGTATATCTGATTGATGATGATGCCTTGATATTTCTCACTGACATATACAATTATCATATTTGATAGTGAACATGTGGCATAGGTTCAGGGGGATAATATTCTGTGCTTCTAATAATGCATTGTTGGCGTTATGTCTAGAATTTTTTGGTACCTAATGATTCTTATCAATTGTGATGATGCTTATGTGGATAAAATGTTTAAATGATACATCATGCTATGTTGCAGTTATGAGTTGCCTATGATGAAGTTTTAGATGATACTTGTGTTGCTTGGGGTTACATAGTTGTTATTCAGATCAGATTTATGGATGATTGTGGGTGACTTTCTGATGATGCATACAATACATATATGTTTCTTACATGGTGATCTTCATAAGGACAAGGATAAGTACAAAGCCTGAGTACACAACTTCATTATTTGATGATGAGCCACTCATTTCTTTTATGTTGTTGTCATCATGCCTTAAAAGATGCATAAAGTTCACATGGTGCAATTATGATGCAGGATTCCTATAGTTATTGGCTCTCACATGGTTGCGGATTGTTGCTGTTGATGGTATCAAGAAATCTTGACAAATGAGTATGAGCTCATGGTTTTCTAGATGCATAGTTGATGGATACACATTATGTTGGATACATGGATGATTACTTAAGTTGAATATTGAAAAATATCATTGGTTGGCCAAGAGAATGGTGTTATTATAGGTCTCATGAAGACATAGCTATTTGAAAACATGGATATTCAGGGACATGGCTTACTTAGTCACATAATGATGACGACTTCTTACTTTATGATGATAGTTTGCTGGTCTGGATGTTGCTGATAGATGCTTATGGTGCAGATCATACATGGTGTATGATAGTTGATGATGACTATCATTGTCTTGTTTAGATCTTTGGTCTCTATTATAAATTTCATGTATATCATTCGATGTAAAGGTCATATAAAGGCCCATCATGTAATAATATTTCTCTGTCTATCGTGGTCTTTTAATGAGTCCTTTTTGGTCATATGATGTAATTTGTACCCCCACTATGCATGGGAAGGATGATGTAACAATTGCTATATTTCACATGTATAAACAATTGGTATATCCCCACTTGGTTGGGAGATTGATGTATTTATGAGTCATTGATGATAGGAAGGTCATACTCACATATTTGAGCTATAAATTCATGTTATTCCTTTGGAAAATAATTTTTAGCAGACCCTACATGTGCTCACGAGGAGCATGGATGGAATAATGCATCTTAGCATGAACAAAGGGGGAGTTTAATAAGATAATTCAGCATGTGCATAGGGGGAGCATGATCAATATTCAACTGTTCATATATGAAAGTCTTCATTTTGGTCAGCCCTTTGCCCTTGATACCAAAGGGGGAGAATATCTTGGTCCTCCCTTTTCCTTTGATGTCAAAGGGGGAGAATATTTTTGTGTTGCTTGTTATCTCTAACAGTTTCTACATCTTGCAATAATCAACACCAACATGGTTGCCATCAAGTGCAAAGGGGGAGATTGTTGGCATTATGATGCATGTTTTGTAAGTGATGGCAACCCACTTGTAGCATAACAACTCACTTGTATATGGTAACTAGATGAATCTACTTAACTGGATGAATCTACAGGAGAGATATAAGATGTGACAGAATGCATGATAGTTGTGATGTGACAAAATGCAGGGTAGTTCAAAGGAATCATTTCAAAATTAATATGGAAAATTACAGTATAACAGGTCTATTCAGAGGTAACAGTGCATTAGTACAAAAGAACAAGGAGATGGAACTAAGGTTTATTGATCAAAATAAAGAAGGTAAAGGAAAAGGTTGATATAAAGTAGTTTAAGAAGTATATGCAAATCCACTTAGTAAAAACAACATATACATGTTGGTCCATAGAACAAAAAGAGCGTATATGTATACATGCACTCCCACAGGAGGAAAAGCGCGTACATGTTGGAAAACAAGGTTTTGGTCCGAGGTATTTGGTCCAAGGTATTTTAGTCCAAGGTATTGGTTTAAGGTATTTGGTCCGAGGTATCGACCCTAGGTATTTGGTCCAAGGTATTGGTCCTAAGTGGTTTTGGTTCGAGGTATTGACAAATGATCTAAGTATATAAGGAGGAGAAGATCACAGGGCTAAGTGCACAAGTAATGAATATCTTATGAAGTGTTTGATCAAAAAGTAAATATGCATGTTATAGGTTTCTAATGCTTTGCTTGATTTGAACTAAGGATGCACTTGAGTGATTGATGATGGATGAGATCTAATGATGGATCAAGATCATAATGACTTATCATTATGAGATCTGATAATGGATATGCTAGATATGATTGCTAGTGCATGTTTTATCCTTTATAAGTGATGATCTTGGTATGTCTGAAGTCTGGAATTGCAGTAAGTATTTGCATATCTGTACACTAGTTTACTTTGATGAAGTTGTGTATACATGTTGGCTCGAATCTTCCAAGTAGTGTATGCAAAATAAAAGCTTGATGTTCATGGACGACTGATCTATCATATCAGTGTTGCTGTTTTACTACTATTTGTCAATGATTTCTTCTTAGAACTGAAAGTAGAACTAAATGAATAAGGAATTTGAATTTGATTGATTGATTGATTGAGAAAGAAGGGTGATCATTGTTTCGATTTGTTTAGAACTTCATAATATGACAATAGATCTTCAAAATGTCACTGATTGGTACAATTTTTGGTTCAGAGGTTTTATGATTCAATATCTTTAGAACTATACGCATGTTGGGCAAAAGGAAGTAGCGTATACATGCAAGTTTGCTTCATTGAAGGAGTGTACACATTCTCACACATGCCTTTTGAGGTTACAATTATTTGGTTGTTGGTTTAGATCTATGGACTAGTTACAATGATTTGTCTGTTCCAGTTGATTAGTTGAATTTTATTAAGTTTGAATGAATGGTTGATTCAATTGTGTTAGAGGTTCAATGATTGTTTGACTCAGTTGTGTTAGAGGTTCAAAGGTTTCAGTGATTTATTTTTCCAGTTATATCTGAGATTGATGATTAGGTTTCAATGATTGGTTGATGCAAATGCATTCGATGGTTGTATTGAAGTGGTGATTGGTTTTGAGCTTCAATGTCACTAATGGGTCAAGTGTGAAAATTTGATGAAATGTGGCCTTCATATTGTAGTATTGTGTACCAAGAGCATCTAGTGTGAAAATTTATGAAATGTGGTCCTTGGAGGATACTGAGGGTTGGAGCCTTCAATGAGGAAGTTGAAGCTTCCTGCCAGTAGTGGTTGGTGATTTGATCAGGGGGTTGGAGCTCCCTTCTAGTAGTAGCTGGACAATGAGTGAAGGTTTAAGCCTTATATAGGTCGAAGCCTACGTACTAGTAAATATATCGGCTAGTACAAGAACAAGGGGATTGTAGCTCCCTTCTAGAAGGAGCTGGAGAACGAGAGAAGGTTGCACCCTTCTACAGGTGGGTTCCTATGTATTGGTATGAGTCTACATCAGTACAAGATTGTAAACATATTTTCTTCTTATTATAAGAAGATATAGATGACAATAGTAGGTGGTTTTTACGTTGGGTTTCCACCTTAACTCTTGGTGTTCATGTGTGTTGCTTATGTGTGATGGTTTATTATATTATTACAGCACATGGTTACTATTTAATGTTTAATAAAGTACTGATGCAATGATTAAAGATCAATATATGATGAATTAACTGAATCATAAGTTCACTGGATATACGCTGGTTTCCTTAAGAACAATTGTGTGCACACACAAGCTCCCTTATCTGAAGTAGCATATATAAGTATGATTATGGAAATGAAAAAGATATTGAATTGTAAATACTGATTCACCCCCCTTCTCAATATTATTTCCAACAGTGTCCACACAAGAAGGTGGACAAGAAACCCTCAAGAGGAGTAGAAGGTTAAGCTTTGGATTCATGGTTCAAGCTTGATTTCACCCTCATCGCATGCATGGTGAGCATAATGATGGGTAGTGTGTGGTAGATGGATGGTGGTGCCTAATACCATATGATGAGAAACCGAGAATTTTTCAGTGACTTGGAGGAGAAAAATATCTAAAAGATATCTAGATGCACATCAAGATGAGAGATGATGGAAGATATAGTGTGACCGATATTAGTACAATTGGTTTTTAGAGGGAGTCTAGCTCCCCTATTGAAACTCAAGGTTGTCATGTGTGTTTTGGGTCTGAAGAAGAATCTCATTTTAGTTTATATGTTGGAAGACAATGGCTACAATGTGATATTCAACAAAGGGAAGGATTTAGTGAGACAAATGGCCACGGGACAAGTGAAGCAGATTGAGGTTCATGTGAAGAATATTTACAAATAAGATGTGGAAGATTGTGTAGCATTGAGCTCAAAAGAAGAGAAGGTACAGAGCTGAGATATTGATGAATTATGGCATATAAGAATTTTCCATTTGCATCATGGCGCTTTGAAGATCATGTAATAGATTGCTACAAGCCTCCCCAAAGGAGCACTAGAGCAGTGAGATACATGAAAAGGGTATACATTGGGGAAGTACACAAAATGTAACTTCAATGATTGGGATAGTAAAGTGGAAGGAGTCCTTAAAATGATTCACTCTCATGTGAGTTAACCTTTCTCAAAAACCTCCACTACCAAACACATATATTATGTAATATTTGTAGATGATTTCTCACGAAAGTGCTGAATGTTCTACATGCAGAAGGAAGAGTAGAAATTCTCCAAGTTTGTTGAATTTTAAGCACTTGTTGAGAAAAAACTGACAAGAAAGTGAAGGATCTCAAGAGCTATAAAAAAGGTGAATATGCATTGAATGAGTTTAAAAAATTTTGTGCAAAGGAAGGAATTCAACATGAGTCAACAATATCCAACAACGCATAATAGAATGGGTGGCTGAGAGGAAGAGCATACGTATTGTCAAAGAAATAAGGGAGATGTTGCATGACCAAGGCCTACCACTACACATGTGGGATGAAGCATGGAACACAACGATCTATTTGCAGAACAAGAGCCCTCAACGGATTCTTGGCATGAGTACACCAGAGGAAGATTTTTTAGGGCAGAAACTAGATGTGTCACACTTCAATATATTTGGATCATCAGTTTACTATCATGTTTCCAAGGAATCAAGGAAAAATATAGAGCCAACAATAGAGTTAGGCATATTTATGGGGTACATAGAAACACCTCATAACTATTGTGTGTACTTGTCAACCCTTAGGATGAAAATTTTTTGTAGGGATGTGAGTTTGATGAGAAGAAGGCAATGGGGTGTTCTCTTGAGAGGGAGCTTCATTTTCATTTAGATTAGGATATTTTAGCTCCAAAAGAAGAACCTCAGGAAGTTGTGGAGGTACCAAAAGAAGAGGAGTATAGAGTGGAAACAACCACTCAAGCAAAGACATCCAAATAAGTAAGGAAATGAACCAAGGAAGCTGAAATATTATTGCAAGATGATAGAGAGATTGTGGTAGCACCCACTTCTTAGCACATGTAGATGAGGTCACTAGATCAGTACATTGGCTACATGGCTTTGATGAGTGAGCTTGTAGAGACTGAGCCATTCTCCTTTAAGGAAGCTATAGAGAAACCAGTATGGGTTGAGGCTATGGTAGAGGAACATGATTCCAATATCAGAAACAATGTTTGGGAAGTGGTTCCAAGACCAAAGGAAAAATCAGTGGTGGGTTCGAGATGGATCTATAAGGTGAATAACGAAGCAGATGGAAGCATCGAGAAACACAAGGCCATATCTGTGGCCAAGGGGTTCTCTCAAGTGGAGGGAATTGACTATGAGGAGACCTTTTCTCCAATAGAAAGGTACTCTTCTATCAGATCAATTATAACACTTGTAGCGCAGATGGGATGTGTTAGGCCTTACAATCTCCTAAGCTGAAAAGGAAATCAAGAAGGGTAACCTCAAACCACTTCAGCTCAGTAGCTAGCCCTACTAAGCATGAGAGGGATCTCTCTAAGTCTCTTATTAGTGATATGACTTTAAATCAAATGAATTTTAGGCTAGATATTTGTATTTGTTTGTTTGTTTGTGAAAATTTGGTTTTTAGGGTTTGCTGAACTTAAGGTTGGGAGCCACAAATAGGTCTAGGCTATATGAGTGCAGGAGCAAATATGAGAAGGAGCTAGATATCAAAAGCCATGGTGTATTTTGAATATTGTCGGTGTAGTATAGAAGATATAGTGTGGAAGAAACTAATGAGGATAAATAAACATGATTTCATTAGCTTAGGGAGACATAAAAATAACTATGAAAACTAAATAACAGAGCTTTAAAAACAAGAATTCTATGTATTTTACTATAATCCATCCATAGAAAGAAGAGATATAATATAAATAAAGATGTTTATACCATTAGAAAACAAAAATAATGAAGTACAAGCACCATGAATTCACTGGGCTAGAGTTCCTTCAAAATAGCTACAACCTATCTCTATATTAGCTGAAAAGATGATTACATGCAAGCTTCCTTCACAAAAAGTTCAACCCTCTTCTGCTGAGGAGAAATGATACTTATAGAATCTCCTAGACCACTTTCCCACCCTCAGGAGTAAAATTCCTTGGTGGAGGAACTCACTCCAATATTCTACCAATAGGTGAGAGTGAGAAGGTGAAACTCAAACACTTCATGAAGAGTTTGTTTAGGAGTTTTCTTCTTTTATGAGGCCTAATAGACATAAAAAAAAACCTATGATGTACATTTATTCATCCCTACATCACCTAGCCTTGAAAATAGAGCCATTACATAGAGAATTTGGACTTTGACTTTGAGCTGATTGTGAGGTGCCTTCTAGAGGTCAAAATGAAAATCTAAGAGAATGATCAACTAGCCCTTCAAGTCTAGTTTCCATAAAAGTTTGAATTTCCGAATTTCAAGCATGGGAAGTCTTTCAAAAATCCATTCTCCCAAGGTCGCTCAAGAAGCGCAGTGCCTATCAAAAAAGGGTCTAGAATGCTTGTTTTTTTCCACCTTTTTTCCTTTTTCTCCAAAACTAAGCCACCTATACATAATCTAGGAAAATGGGTTTTTACAGGATGGAAAGAGCTTTCCAAAAATGTAGACCTCTCCTCAAATGGAGGCCAGAGCTGAATTTCTGTATTTAGACCAAAAATTCTCAAAAAACATAAAATGCTCAGAATTGGCTCAAAATTGGAGAGAAGGTGTAAAAAAATCTTTGTTATAGCTTCATTGATGCTTAGAAAGCATCTCCAAGTTTCCCTCATCCTTTTGGTCTTTTTTGGCCTCCTTGAGCTTGTTTTCAAGTTTCTTTACCTTGACATTGGCGATCATGTTATGAGATTGGTAGTGGTGTGCCATGTGTCTAAGAAACTGATTGTCTCTGTTTGCCTTCTGAAGGAGCTTCTCCAAATTTTCATTCACTCTATTGAGCCAATATTCCTTATCTTAATGGACCTTAAGGGCAATCCTATCCTCTAGGTCAAGGTCCTCATTTAACAAAATATGTTCTTACTCTTATTGCAAAGCTTTCTTGAGGCCTCTTGTTATTGGTCTTTTCCTTTTTCCTCTTCCCTCTGATGCTTCAGGCTCACTTGATTCCATGATATCCTTACCTTTTCCAACTTGTTGCATTAACTTGGCTTTTTCCTTTTCTAGGATCAACAACTTTGCTTTGAGTTGACTATTTTCCTGTTCAAGGAATGATATAACATACTTTGCCCTTTCCAAATTGATTGCTAGCTCCTCGATTTGGTAGTCCTTATCCTTGATAGTTTGCCTCATGTTAGTGGTATGATCCTTAGTCTTTGAATCAACCAGTTCAAACTCATGCTCAAGTTTGGGTAGCTGAGTCTTCCTCACTGTTTTGCTAGATGACCCCACCTCTGTTTGTTGTTTTGGCGCATTTCGAGACTAAGATGTTGCATTTTCCTCATACCATTTCAAGGTTGCTTCCAAAAAGGTTTGCCAAGCCATACCTCTCTCTGTTGGTTGGTGAAGGACAATGGTTTTGATGAGATTGTGATGGAACAATTTTGGGGAGTGCTCTTTGTCCTTTAGTTGTATTTTTTCAGACATCTTGAAATGCTCTTGAATAGATAATTGCACATGTTGAGTGGATTTTGAGATGTGAAATGCATCAGGAGGTGGATATGATAGGCACATAACCTAGAGAATCTCCCTTCACAAGTGAAGAAACTCATGACAATTTTCATCAAAGGGGCATATTTCTCCAATAAATATCTAGAAGGCATGAGGTGACTATGTGTATCTCTATATGGCATCTTCAAGAATGGCTTGTAATATTCAAGATCTAGGTTCATTCCTTTGAATCAATATTCACCATTGTTTGATAACCCAGTTGCAATTGAGATTGAGGCCACTAAAAAATGGAACTCAACACCAGCAGTGACAGCAGTTTCTCCTTTTAGTTGAGTTGCCACCCAATCTATTAGTTGCTCATGAAACCTCACCTTGCTCACCCTTTAGCAAAATTCCAGGCAATGGACATCCTTAAAGCATTGTTTGATGAAAGGATTGGACTTGATTGTATTGCAATTTGATGGTTCATATATGAGGATCTTCCCTACTTTATGTTGTCTCTTTCTTTCTGGCAAAGGTTCTACTTCCATGATGACACAAAGCCCTAGCAGCAGGCAGCGAAAATAAGATGTGAGGTGTGAATGGAAATGAAGTGATTTTTTTATAAAATGACAGGAGAGTCTTGAGAAAGGCGAGAGAAATTTGAAACTGATGAAAAATGAGTGTAGAGATGGTGGAAATATGATTTTCTTGTAGGTGGAGAAAATAGGGTTTATGATGAAACTTGTCCAAAAACCTCTAGGAATGAGCTAGTGTTTTGATTTTTGAGTGTTCAAACTTTGTTTTGAGGTGGGTAAAATGGATACAATGGCTCATTAATCATGTATGTGGGTTTAGGATATCATTTTACACGATTTAGAAATAAAAAATAATGAAGACCATTTTCACCCTTTCATTTCCTATGCAATTTTTCACTACAAACACTACCTTGAAGACTTATTGACATGATATGAAATTGGAAAAGAAAGAGATGGAGGATGATGGTCTACTTACTTGTTCCTTAGCTTAGAAGTTGGTAAAATAAAGCTTGCAAGTGAAAATTTGAAGCTTAGGAGAGTTTTGGTGAATTTCGAGGTACTCTGTCCTGCGTGTAGCGTAGTGTTCCTACGTGCAATGCCAAAGTGCAATGCAGTTCTTCTATGTGCAGTGCCTATCTACTAAGCACAGCGCAGTGCTTTTATGCACAACACCGTCAAATTTTTGCTAGATTTTTCTAGGAAAACGAGTTTTTGCTTTTTTGGTCAAGAGAGCTTGATGATAAAGAGTGAATAGGATATGAATGAAGCGATCATTCTGTAGATTGAAAAAATCACCCCGTGTTTGGTACACCGGGATCAAAAACTATCTCACCGGGTTGGGCTTCACAAAAAGTGAAGCGGATGCAAGTCTTTATCATATTGTTGTTGAAGGTAAATTATTGTTTATATTATTATATGTCGATGATTTATTTTTAACCGGAGATGAGAAGTTGATCAGTTCTTTCAAAGAGGATCTTGCAAGAAAATTTGAGATGAAGGAAATAGGACGCATGCATTATCTCCTCAGTTTGGAAGCATGGTAAGGATATGGGGAACTATTTGTATCCCAAGGCAAGTATGCCAATAGGATAATGCAAAATTTCCACATGGAGAGTAACAAATCCATGGACACTCCTATAGTAGGCAGTTGGAAGAAAGAGGATGCCACTTCAAGTGAGGAAGTGGAGGCTACCATTTCAAGAAAACTCATGGATTCACTTATGTATTTGGTGAACACATGACTAGATATCTGTTATGCAGTTAACTAGCTTAGTCAAGCAATGGTTATGCCAACCAAACTGTATTGGAAGGAAACAAAGAATGTGTTGAGATACCTTATAGGCACTACTCTGTTTGGTCTTTTTTACAAATAATCAGAGGGAGTGAAGTTGCATGGTTTCTTAGATGTATATTGGGTGGGGAATCCGTTAGATAGGAAGAGCACATCAGGAGTAATTTTCATTGTTGGGTCAACAATGATTGCTTGTTACAACAAGAAGGAGATATTTGTTGCACTTAGCTCAACATAAGAATAGTACATGGCTGTAAGTCAAGCAACATGTGAGGATATATAGATGCGAAATATTTTTGTTGGGTTATTTGGTCAGATGATGGATCCTATTGATATTTGCTACGATAATCATAGTTTTATCAAACTCTTTCAGAGAGTCTTGTATTTTATGATCGATCCAAGCATATCAACATCAGGTATCACCATCTACGAGACTGTGTGTAGAGGCATATTATGTTGTTGGAGTACATTCCCACAAAGGAAAAAGATGTAAATATTTTGACAAATGCTAAGTCAAAGGGAAAAATTGAGTTCCATAGAGGCAGGATTGAGGTATCATACAATCCCTTTCTTGCTAAGAGGGAGTGTTGAAAATGCAACAAGAAAATCTAGTTTGGACTTTGCCTTGGTCAAAATTGATTAAAATTTTAATTTTAATTTCAGTAAAATACTTGGAGGTAGTTAACTGAGGTGCCATGGCATTATCACTTAGTTAAATCAGTTAATTCAAGTTGGAGACACTTGAGTTTAGTTCAATATGATTGATTGCTAATTTCTAGCAATATATTTCAGTTAATTTGAGTTATTGTGAGTTAAACTATTTCTAACAGTCAGAGAACTAGTGGAGGGTCTAGTAGAGGGGTGTGTATCTTAGTGATCAACCAGTTAACTATTGAATCAACCTAGATTGAATGATGCATGCAGAGAATTCGATTTACCTAATTTATATTGGAGTTCAAGGGCAATGTACTATTAGTTGTAGACTATTTCAAAGTGTACAGGCAGTGCATGAAGTCAGAGAAGGGCCTAAAGGATTTGCACAATTCTCGATGAGAAATTTTCCAAATTAATAAGGGCCTAATTCCTCAAGGAACAAGAAAAAGAAATAGGAGCTTAGCAGTCATGAAAATTGGTTAAGTGTTGGCCAAATTCAGTTTGTGAGGTAGTGAGATAGACTATACTAGTGCAGAGGTTGCTTAGGCTTGAGCAAGCATTGCATTTCTTCTCTATTTTTCGATTAATGAAATACATATAGGAAGGGGTTTTGAGTAGTTTCTTTCACCTAGATAAATATCTTTGTATGTTTATGGAATCATGTCACATGTTTATGATTTCCTTTCTCGATTGTGAATTGCTTTTCGTAGATGAGTAGAGTAGATTCAAGTTTTATGTTTTAGTAAATTACATGAGTAGTTTTGAATCTACATATAATTTATACAATATGAACCAAAGGAAGGCAACATCCAAGTCAATAGCCATCTAATTAGGAGTATGTTAAGACTTTGCAATGTTTTGGAGATTTTCCTTTAGAGGCTTCTCCCTTATCCATACAAAATTTGCTTGAAGAAAGAAGCCTTATGGCATGGTTTCTACAAATATTTTAGGAAATTTTGTTGTGTCTCATTCATGGGAGGAACTTGCTCAGATTGAAAATGAGCATTGTATGTTGAGGAATGTCAAGCTTGCAATTCCTATGGCAAATTATATTGTTTTCATACAAAATTTGTTTAAATTTAGAAGCCTTGTGGCCTAGTTTCTAGAAATTGTTTAGGACCATATTCTATGTCTCATTCATAGGAGCAGCTTGCTCAGACTGAAAATGAGCATTTTATGTTGAGGAATCTCAAGCTTGCAATTCCTATGGTAGGGAATATTGGTTTTGGTGATGAATATGGAGAATGGAAAGGGGCTCCAGTTATTTGCAATATTAATGATGTTGCCTTGTAAATTCCTTGCTTCCTAGAGTTGCCAAATTATTTACGTTTTGCACAATGCTATTTTGGATATGATGGAAATCATTCATGGAATTCCACATATGCATTAACCTACACATAAACATTGTTGTGATATAAGAAGATTCTTACTTGCAATGAATGTTGTGAGCAAATCCTGCCTTAGTAGAAAATTGATATCATTGATACAACCATCAAGTAGATTGAAAATATGTGTTAGTTTGATGTTTCTTCTAAGTTCTAACTACATTCTCAAATTTGATCTAATTAAAATATCCCAAGCTAGAGAGAATATTTGTCTTGAAATTGAGATATTTTATGGAAAGAGAATCAAGAAACGTTTTTCTTGTTAAAGGCGTCAAGAAATTGATGCCATACCAAATTGAAATTTTTGTGTTTATAAATAAATGATTCATTTGCAATTTTAGATATTACATGAAGTATAACTACCAAGGAAAATTGATGAAAAAAATCATAGAGTCCAAGATATTGAGGGAGAGATAAATACAAGCAAGTGGTTCATAAATTATCAAAGAAAAAAAAAAAGATCAAACATGCCAAAATGTCCAGAGGATCTTTCTGAGAAGATACTGCTAGAGAATTCCACTGATGTATTAAGAGTCAAGAAAACATTTACAGAGAGCCTAAGAATGAACCTAATAATACAAAATAATATTTCATCTTCATAAAGGATGAAAATAAATGATGACGCTGGACTCTACTTCAACAACTGTAGGATGTCAAAATGACATTGGACCATGTTGAAGTGCTAATGATGAAGTTCATGTAGACCAATTCAAGTACTTCAAAGAAAATTCAATTAATTTCCAATTAAGAATGGATGTTCAAACTATAAATGTAGAATTCTAATACAATTACAATAGTTCTAGGAAATTTGATCACTCATTGTATGTCACTTATGTTAAAGCACTTTGTAATTTTCCCTAGGTTGACGAGAGAAATATCAGAGGTAACCATAAACCTCATTTAGGCTAAGTTCCAACCCCCCTAGCCTTGGAGAAGGCTCTCTCACTATCTTGTGCTATCAATCAAATAAATGACTGATAGGATCTAGGTCTTAAGCTGGTTATACTGATCAAAAAATAGTTCAATATTTGTTTTTTTTTCATTAAAGGAGGGTGTAGAGGGAATAACTACTTAGGATCATAGCACTATTACAGATCTAAGGGATATGATGTAATTGAAACAAGGGAAAGATAGGAAGACTTACTGGAAATCAATCAAAATTCATTATAGTGGAAGGATGAAAGAGGTAAGAGAAAAATGACAAACTGAGCATCAAGCCACAGATGAGTTCAAATTTCCATAGAAGAAAATGACACATCTATGATCAGCTGAATCAATCAGAGCAATACATGAATTCTGAAAAATCTCCTTTCAAGCTGAGCGTGAGGAAGTTATATAGTATGAAGCTATATATTAGAAACATATCTAAAAGAAATACATATCACATCACAAGAGAAAAAACATACCAATACTTATGACACATGTATCACTGTCCAAATTACATCTCCCTTCTTCTATTCATTTGGAAAAAAGATACAAAATTTCAAAAAAATCTAGTCTAGCCTCCTACACTACCAACCAAAACTATTTTCCATGTATTTACATCATTATATACGATGAGGAAATTGAATTACCACTCTAGGTGGTCAAATTCGCTCCATATAAATCAAATGGGCTAGATACAATGCATCTTTACTTGATATGCAGAAAAATTGGAACTGTTATATCAAGACTAATAAAATTTAAAAAAATTGACCAAGTTGGAATATTTGTTTAACAACTCAAAATAAATAAATTTAAACTTATCAAAACTTATCCAATAACCAAAATTACTTCTAGAAGTTCCAAAATTCAAAAATTTCCAAAATAAAATTGTCTGATATTTTTGCGCAACAGTTGCATAACAGAGGGTATAAGTCTTCAAATTGGTATGGTTGCAGGTGGTTTCTGTGCAAACTTGAGTATGTAGATGTGCCTAAGATGACTTGGTGTTGATGTATAACCCACTGGGTGCTTCTTTCCATGCTTACAAGCCTTCAAAATGACTATTTTTAGTTTGCACAACAAATGCGTAGCAAGTCTGCTGCGAAACATGGATCAAATTTATGGAAAGATAGGGTTCAAAGATGAAATCATATATCTTGAATCTTGCCACTTGGTAAAAAGATGAGAGATTTTTTTGTAGATGAGAGTTTTCTTGAAAGAAACTTCTCTCATTTTCAAAAAATTCCTATCCATCTCCTCACAATGTGCACCCAAACATCATAACTAAAACATGAAATGCTAAAACCCGAAAAATAGACTGTAAATATGCATTTTACTCTTCCAATACATGATACCTGTAAATAAACTCGAGTTTTTTTCCTTGGCTTGTTCTTGGAAAAAACCTCTTTCCATTTTTTAATTCATTTCCATTTGGTCCTAAAACGCTTTTGAAAATGATGACAAAAATAATTAGTTTCATAACAAATTCATATCAGAGTGTGGAAAACCTCCATGGTTGATATGGTTGCAGATATTTCTTGGAAAAATGAAGAAAATGGGCATGTTTGTAATGATAGTTAGATGGTGTAGAACCCCTGAAGTATATTTTTCAATGCCTGCAGACCTTCAAGATAGCTAACTCCAACTTGCACATCATATGCACAACGACCACATACCTTGAGCTTAAACCTCCTCCTTCGACTATGCAACCTTCTTTGAAACCTCATACTATTTCAGAGCTCGAATTTCACTTTGGATGAAGGAAAAAGAGGGATGGCTTGCAGATTTTTTGAATTTAAAGCCACCACAATCCCTCTCATGTCATGATGACGAAGTTTGAAATCATGGAGGTATGAGAAGTATAAACCACTAATAGACCCATGACATGACCCCTTCAACTCTAATAATGACCTCTCATGTACTATTATACCTTTACAAATTCGACTTAGGGTTGAAATAACCCTTTATGACATGAAAATTTACAATGAACTTAACTTGTATGACTCTTTATACAATGACCCTTTAGACTATGACATTTAGTGACTCATAGGCTAAAATTGAAAAAAAGACCCCCAAAATGAAATAGTAAGATTGGAAAACACACTTTGATTCCTAGATTATAGGATCCTAACAACTTCCATCATTTTATTTTTGAAAGAATCATTCTAAAAATATACAGCATTCCCAAAGTTACTAATGCACTCTATGAAGGCACACGTTTTGTAGGAGTATTAAAAGATTAGCTAAAGCTAAATTGTAGAAAGAGAGATGTGAATCACAAGTCTCAATTTTATTTGTATTAGATTCTAATTTCATGAATTATTTGTTTTCCCATTAATTTTCAATACTTTCTAATTAATAATTTGTATTATAACGTACAATTTTGCATCATAAATTTTAGGGCATATGTTGAGAATCCGAGTACCTCCCTTGCCTTATACACCATGTCCTATTGGAGCAAAGTGGATTCAAGTTACCAAGTTCCAGTGATAAAGTGTCAAGTGTTTGGCCAAAATCACGGTTGAATTCGACATAGTTGCAAAGAGCAGGGACTGAAAAAATGTGAACAAAAGGGCTAATAGAGAGGCATGGTCAGGTTGACACATAAGCAATGATAATATTTTGAAATATAACTGTAACTTTGCCTACAAATATCTGATTATGCATGAGTTCATTCTATCCGCCGCACCACACCCCCCCCCCCCCCAAAAAAAAAAAAAAAAAAAAAAACATACCAACACAGTATACTCAAAATGGTTGGAATTATGCATGAGTTCAGGGTCACCACCATGGCTTGTGACAATTTATTTGGACATTTCACCATGATTTATTACAACTCTGTAGTGGAATTTTGTGGAGTAACACAAGCTACCTATAAAACAAAGCTTTTCTTGAGTTCTTATAACTAGCTACCCATCTTGCCTGTTAAACCATATAGATCTTATATACAACATAGGTACATGACCCCATGCCACCAGTGCCTCAACATCCTCTTAAGCCTTCTATCCTTATACAAAATACATGATTAATAATTTAATTGAGTATAAATCACCACTTCTGTGACCCTACGGGCCCACTATTTTACCACTTGTCTCTTTATCTTTTTATAACCCAACCATGTGGGCCCACTATTTTACCACTTATCTTATAATAACCCAAGATGCATGATGGACACCACAAAAAAGAGCTCTATTTCAACAACACATCTGATTACTTTCCATGAAAGACAAATTGAAAAGTTGGCATTTAATGAGGAAGGTTTTAGTCAAGTGATAATAGGTACTATGTCCTATTATTTGAATCAATGAGTCTATTCAATGGAGGGTAACTTGTTGCTAGAGAACCCCATAAGCCAGAGCTGAGTCAGAGATTTTCTATTTTGAGAATAGGAGAAGCAACAATACAAGAGGAAGCGTCTCCGAACAATAGAAGGTAGCAGACAATATAGAAATAAACACACCAGTTCAACAAACTGGATAGGGATGTGAGGGATGATACGATAAGAGAACGTTAACCAGGGAATTCTTATAGAGTACTCCTATAGAATTTGATGGCCTCCTGCCTGTAGAGATTGAGGCCTCATACTTATGATTTTTTGGGCTTTATGCTGAAGATGACTAATGCTGCAAAAAGTATGGGTCGAACTTGGCTGCACACAATGGGGTCAAGTATGTCATGGAGAATCCTAGCTCACAACAACATTATGGGATTATGGGACTTGCTAATTTGTTTGAGATATGCAAGTTCGCAAACCCACAACACCCACAACCTATTATTGTGTGTTCTGTTTGAGCTCGGTATATGGTTTGAATAATGAGAGCCCTTTCTTTGAACAAGACAAAACATATCATCCTACTAAAGGGACTTCACATACATTGATGAATTGTTAAGGGTTGCATTGGTGCTCTTGACACTATGGACAAGAGCACAAGATGTGGAGGATTTTGGAGGAATTGCTAAAAGTGAAGGCTAGGAAGAATATGCTTAGAATGCAAAATAATGGAGACACACCCTTCACATATGCCAATGTCACCCTTGCAAGCATGGAGTTGGGTTACATGCCCACTATAGATCTCAAAACAAGTCTGAATAACTTTGTGAAATGTTACTTGAGCTATTATGGTGTACATGGTAGGGTCCCATGAATATGCAAACTAATGAACATGTAAGCTAACTTCTTCTCATAGTTTACATATTCATTTGACACAATGGAAAAACATGTAAGATAATGAACAAGTAAGTTGACTTCATCTCATATTTACATATTTATATGACATAATGGAAATACCTATGTGAAATTTATGAAGACAAAGGCTTACTATTTGCAATTGCAATTATTGCACCAGTAAAATCAGTTTTGCCTCTCTTTTATTCCTGGCTTGCGAAATTGCTAACTTTAATCCTTATGACCTTATGACATGCTAACTTTAATCCTTATGACCTTATGACATGCTAACATTGATCCTTCTGACATTCTTAGCTTGTAGGATTGTCCCCGACTCATTTGTTCAATCCAAAAGGTAAACCCACATACCTTGCACATAAATACACAAAGCCAAAAAGTAAGTAGCTCAAGTTGTAGAGGCAATATTAGAATCAAACCCTGTTTCTCTTCACCCTCAACTACAATGACTTTGGTAAGCTTCAACAACTTAGATTGCATGTCAAAGTTAGATTCAACAACTTATTATCACCGTTATTAAGACAAGACTGACAGTGCCATATTACTTGCATCATAACTATGTATGTTTATTGGAAGAATTGAATCACACACAAACTCAAAATCCCTCTTCCTTTCCATTTAATGTGATATGGACTATATAGCTTAAAGAGCCCAAAGCTCTACAAATCATACATGATATGTGTAGATAAACATATTGAAGACGAAAGAGTTGTGGAAACCAACAATACATGAGACATGTGCAACTTATTGTGATGGTTTAGAGATTTGCTTAGGCAAGACCAGCTAGCTAGAAAATGGCTTGAAAATAGACCAAAAGTAGATGAAACAACACTTATACAATGACTGAGGGTCATTACTTGCTAAGAAAGTGATAGTGATGGAAAGTGTAGGAGCAATGCTGGCAAGTGTAGGAACAATGGTGAGCAATGTGTATGTTTACACACGAGGTTACTGTCATCGCGTCACTCTTCAGAAAAGATATGATCATGTAATTTTAGCATAAAGTAAAATGTTATGTATTGATGTTAGCATTAGTCAATTGAAACTGAAACTTTCTTAATGAATTGAGACTTATCATAAGCTTGCACATATTTTGCTTCGATATAAGGCCAAATAAGGTCTCTAAATTTCGTAGCGATTGACATAGTAACTGAGAATTTTCTTATTGGTTGAATAAAATTATTTATAAAATATAACTTTAAAATTTTAGAATAATTACCTTGATTTCTACCTTGGTTTTTGTGCAATATAATAAAATAGAAAAGGTTCATAACAATTTTCCCACGGAAACTAATAAAGAGGAGAACATCCCATTCTCATGAATATACAAGGAGGAGACCATTCCATTCTCATAAAGATACAAAAAAGAGACCATTCCATTCTCATGGATATACAAGGAAGAGATCATTTCACCCTCAGTAATGGTACGAGATGAGAGATGATAAAGAATCACACTTATGTTACCCTAACATGTTTAGAGAAAATAAAGTTGAAATGCCAAAGATTTAATATTAAAAATATACATAGTTGTAGAGAATACATAAAATAATTATAATATAAAATGATTTATGATTAATAACTATAATGGAAAATTAAGTGATTTATGAGAGGGGGCAGCTTATGTACGCCTTCGTAGAACTAGGGGGCAACTTATGTATGCCTTGGTAGAATTAGCAGCCAAATAGTTGCCCACAGTTACTTACAAGTGGGTCCCTTGTCCCACAAACAAAGAGGTCTCATACGCCAATTTTATGTCTAGTTTGGCCATGACTTTAAAATTAGATAATAATAATAATAATTATCATTATATGTGGATATGTATGTTTTCGAAATACGATTTCTTGAATTTTAATTTAACTAAAATATTCATAATATTATTCATATATCAAATATTGAGAATTATTTTAAATATGTTATTAATTAATTAAAAAATGTTCTATGAATGAGTTAATTTTTTTTGAAATAAAATATTAATAACCATAATATTATAATAAAATCTATTTACAAATTAAAAATTGACCATGATAAAATAATAAAAAATTTCAACCATATAAAATATATAATAAAATAAATACCAATCATAAAATAAATACTAATAACTAATTATCATGTTATCAACCACTTAATTTATATAACTATACCATTAAAAAAAACAACATAATCTAATAGTCTAAAACCACATAACTATACCATTAAAAAAAACAACATAATCTAATAGTCTAAAACCACATGTAATAATTCATAACTAAAACTAAAACAACTCGTAATAATTCATAACTAAAACTAAAAGTAGTATAAAATTTATTAAATCAAACCGACATTGGTATCATGAAATGAACCGTTGCGAGCAGAGAGTTATCTGCGTGAAATGACCCATGAAGGCCATACAAATCAATATACAAGCGGTACCTTGATTTGTTGCAAGCGATCTTGAAACAAAAGCAAGCAGTGTGACAGTGCTCAAATATTGCATAGCTTCTAATTTCCGGAACAGATTATCAGCAGCCTCGATGTCGTTTTCTCCAAGTACGCTCTTGGACGGTTTTCATTATGGTGTTTCATGCATAAAGGGCGTCAAAGGAAAGATGGAGGATTTCCACAAGGCCACAACTTTCAATATTCGTCCTCTGCCAACTTCGAAACAATCAGAGTCACAGTCACAGTCACAGTCACTCCATGTCCCCTTTTTCGGTGTATTTGATGGTCACGGAGGCAGGAAAGCTGCAAATTTTGCCGCAGAAAATCTCCCATTTCATAGAAACTTAAACCATGTTTTTACATAGAAACATAGTTTCCACTTTGTTAAATTACTGGTGCAAAACTTTAGAAATAAATTTCTCTAGCCTAGATTTGTGTGTTCGCACAGGACCCACAGATAGTCCAAATTCCATGTCTTGAACTTTGCATTAAATGGAGCTAGGACAAAGGACAAATATTAAATGTCACAACAAATATCTAGCCTTCCATCAGGCATTTAAGACACCATGACATGACATTGCAGAGATGATTATACATACTATGGCATATGATCCAACAACTACTAATTGATATCAGCTGAACCAGATACCACAATTATTCCAATTACAGGGGACTGTGACTTTTTAATTCTGGCATCCGATGGGCTGTGGGACGTGGTGAGTGATCAAGAAGCGGTGGATATTGCGAAGCCTTTTTGCCTCCAGAATGAGGTGCCTGAAGTTAATCGGATACCGTTAGTAGGTCCTTCATCTGCTTGCCAGAAGCTGGTGCAGGTAGCACGAGCCAGAGGATCCAATGATGATATAACTGTTATGATGGTTCAGCTCTCACATTTTTTGAAGGCTGAGAAAAATCTGTAGAGAATCCAACGTTGCCATCAAGGGTGGGGAAATCCTTAGAGATTCCAACTAACTCAAATTTGATCATTATATGTTTCATTAAACGATGAATACTTGAAAAACAAAGATCCCACCTTGTTAATTTTGTGGCTAATTAATTCCTAATTATTATATCTATAATTTTGATTGGGAAAAAATTTGGATTATTATTTAAATAATTAACTAGTAATTTAAAAAATAAAATATCTATCGTCAATATTTTTATTTTTAAAACATTTATAATGTTATAATATTAGAATATTAAATTATAACTTATTTAATGTAATTATTATACATATTTTATTAATCCGTGTCTAAAAATAATTATGATCATATATTAATATATTATAGGTTAACAAATATCTTGTTTAGCGTAGAGGTTCTAGTGTGATGTCTAACACTTCTTCATCAAAGTTGAAATTTTGCTTATGTTGGCTAAAATAAAAATTAAAAAATACATTAGACATAGTTTTTATATATATAGATTTTCTTTTTGGACAATACACACAACACACACACATATATAATTTTTAATGATCTTGGTTATTTTCTTGAGTAGACAATTTCATATAACTTACACTGAGATTCCCATTTCATAGAAACTTAAACCATGTTTTTACGTAGAAACAAAGTTTCCACTTTGTTAAATTACTGGTGCAAAACTTTAGAAATAAATTTCTCCAGCCTAGATTTGTGTGTTCGCACACGACCCACAGCTAGTCCAAATTCCATGTCTTGAACTTTGCATTAAATGGAGCTAGGACAAAGGAAAAATATTAAATGTCACAACAAATATCTAGCCTTCCATGAGGCATTTAAGACACCCTGGCATGACATTGCAGAGATGATTATACATACTATGGCATATGATCCAACAACTACTAATTTTCCAGGTGTCATCCTTGTTAAGATTACTCAGCCTCCTTTCAATTTCAATGGCCTCCCTAAACTTTCGAGTGATGAAAAGGAGCAGCCCTAGCAATGACCTGAGCTTACTCAATGCATATATGATGCTTAGTCTTCTATGGATGTTTTGCCAAAGCTGAAGACTAGGTCCTCACATGCTTGATGTCAGCTGTGTGCTCATCAATTTTCTGTTTAATAGAGTGCCCAGTTTCACCAACATAGGAGGTCCCAAAAGAACATGAAATAACATAAACACCTTTCATATCCTTGAGGTTAACAAGGTTTTTTAAAGATCTTAGGGAGGCTCGACAATGTGCACTGATTCAAGAGCAATCAATAAGATAAAAATCAGGTATAGATTTCCTTTACCTAGAATTGAAGATTTGATGGATTGTTTGAGTGGAGCAAGATATTTTACAAAGCTAGATTTGAAAAGTGGTTATCATCAAGTCAGAATTAGGGAAGGAGATGAGTGGAAAACTGCTTTTAAGACAAATGAAGGATTGTATGAATGCTTGGTGGGGCCTTTTGGATTGTCAAATGCACCTAGTACATCTATGAGCTCATGAATGAAGTTTTGTAAGAATTTATAGGTAAATTTGTAATACTATATCTTGATGATATATTAGTTTACAGTAAATCAAAAGAGGAGCATGTGAGACATTTGAATTATGTCTTACAAAGGCTACAAAAAGAGGAATTACAGTTAAATTTAAAGAAATGTTCATTCATGAAAGAGGAGTTGGTGTATTTGCGTTTTGTTGTTTCTGCTGAGGGACTAAAGATGGATCCTGAGAAGATTAAGGCAATCATGGAGTGGCCTTCACCAAAAAGTGTCTTTGAGGTAAGAAGTTTTCATGGCCTTGCTAGTTTTTATAGGAAATTCATAAGGAATTTAGTAAGATCAATGCTTCAATTATTGCTACTATAAAGAAGGACAGATAACCATTTAAATGGACTGTTGAAGCAGAAATAGCTTTCAGCTGTTGAAGAGGAAAATTGCTGAAAAGCCTATTTTGATTTTTCTTGATTTTAATACACCTTTTCAAGTGAAATCTGAAGCTAGTGGGTAAGCCATTGGAGCTGTTTTAAGTTAGGAGGACAGACCTGTAGCTTGTTTTAGTCAAAAGCTGAATGAATCAAAGAAGAAATTTTCTTCTTATGACAAGGAATTTTATGCAGTGGTGCAGTCTTTGAAGAAATGGAGACATTACTTGATGTCTAAGGAGTTCATACTATATTTAGATAACCATGCATTGATATATATTATGCAACAGCCAAAGCTTCACCAAAAGCATGAAAAATGGGTAGAATAGCTTCAAGGTTTTAGTTTTGTGTTAAAACATATAACTGGCCAATCAAACAAAGTAATAGATGCCTTAAGTAGAAAAAGTATTATTGTGCAAGAAAGTCAAATTCAAGTGTTGGGTTTTGATTTTCTTAAAGAATTATATGAAGAAGATCTAGATTTTAAAGAGGCATTTGAAGCTTGTAGGAACCCTGTTTTGTTAGAAAGAAGCAAGTGGATGGCTTATTTCTTACAAGAGGGACTGTTATTTAAAAGGAATCAACTATGCATACCAAATTGTTCTATGAGAGAAAATTTGATCAAGGAGAAACATAGTGGTGGACTTGGAGGACATTTTGGTGCAGAAAAGACTTATGAGCAGTTGAATCGATTTTACTTTTGTCCAAAGATGAGAGTTGAAGTGGAAAAGTATGTGAAGAGTTGTAAAGTTTATTAGTATGCAAAGGGAAAGAGCCAAAACATAGGTTTGTATGTTCCATTACCTATTCTAGATAGGCCTTGGGATATGGTAAGTATGGAATTTGTTTTGGGTTTACCAAAAAATCAAAGAGCACATGATTCAATTTATGTAGTAATTGATAGATTTTCAAAAGTGACACATTTTATTCCATGTCATAAAACCAGTGATGCTACTCATGTTGCTAACTTGCTTTTTAAAGAAATTGTAACGTTGCATGCATTACCAAAGAGCATTGTTTTCGACAGAGACTCCAGGTTTGTTGGACATTTTTTGGGAACCTTGTGGAAGAAGCTTGGCACTAAACTGAGTTTCAGTTCTACTTATCATCCTCACATTAATGGATAGACTAAATTTGTGAACAAAAGTTTGGGTAATCTTTTAAGAATTCTTGCAGGTGAACATCCAAAGTAGTGGGATCAAGCATTAGCATAGGCTGAGTATGCATATGATGATTCTCCTAATAGGACTATAGGGTAGAGTCCATTCCATATAGTTTATGGAATGCACCCAAGAGGAGTATTTGAATTGAGAGATTTAGGTAAAGCCAAAATGAGGAGTGCTCTAGGAGAAGATTTTTCTTCAGAGATTCAAGAAATTCATGAACATGTAAAATAGTAGCTACAAGATAGAAACATAAAGTACAAGAAAAAAGCAGACTTGAAGAAGAGGGAAGTAAATTTTGAGGTTGGAGATTTGGTTTTGGCACACCTAAGGAAGGAGAAATTTCCAAAAAGGGAGTATAACAGATTAAAATTCAAGAACATTAGACCATGCAGAGTATTAAGGAAATTTTCAGCAAATGAATATGAAATTGAGTTACCCCCTAATATTGTAATATCTCCAATTTTCAATGTTGTTGATTTATACAGGTATGAAGGTGGAAATGTAGATGACGCAACAGAGGATCAAGAAGAACAAGAGATTGGTTCGGTAAAATAGTTACCTACAGTAGAGACATTGCAACCAGAGAAGATATTGGATAAGAGAGTATTTAAAATAACAAGAGGACAAGAGTATTTCAATATTTCTTCAAGTGGAAACATCAACCGATTGCTGAATCTACTTGGATGACAGAAGCCATGCTACAGAAGTTGGGCAATTCTATAGAAGAGCTCATCGACAAGAGCCCATGAAGAATTTTCTCCTTAGGAGTCTGATGCAGGAGCATGAGGCTTGAAGACAAAAGGCTTCAAATTTATTTCAAAAATACAAAAAAAGTTTACAAGCAAAGGAGTGGGATCCTTTAGCTGTCAATTTAAAAAGTTTCCTAGATAGGATTAAGCTAGAATTTAGGGATTGAGTGATTTTGTAATTAATTCAAGTAGTTTAGAATTAGTTGAGATTCTCGAGGAAAATATCAAGCAACTTAGGTAATCATCTAGGATTAGATAGATTCGATCCTTGGATTGAGGATATGATTTTTGGATGTAAAGTATTTATGTAAGTTTCGAACTATCGTAAGAGGATTTTGACCCTTAGGATTTGGATGGAATAAGAAATGAGGATTTGATTTTAGAGCTTAAAAATCTTTGTATCTTTGTTTATTCTTATATAATTGGTCAATCCCGGAGGATGAGATTCCTTCGAAATATCTCGGTGTATTGTTGAAATCCAGTTTAGTTCGTAATTTTATAGTTCTGTATGATTTGGTGTGATCGCGTTTAAATTCCTCTTTTGTTGTGTATTAAGTTAAATCAAACATGTTTCGAACCACATATATTTATCTAGTTAAGATTCAATTTACACAGAAGCGCTAAAGTCATAGCAGACTAGAGGCAAGCCTGACGAAATCGTGCTAACCTTGAAGAAGAGCGAGGTCTGTGCGATAAAAAAAAATCCAACAGATCTAACAATCATTGCGCATAAATAAGCTCATGTGTTAATCAAGGAGAAAAAGCGGTTTTTATCAGTGGAACAATTTATCAGGTGAGTAAAATGTGGTAAGTGGTAATTCAAAGTGGTCACTTGATTCCATTTATCAGTTGACACGCAGCACTAGCTGGAGAGAGAAAAACCACTTTATGAGGAGGGTAACCATCGTGCAAGTGGTCCACTCGATATGGTTGTTAATCATTCAATCAAACGGAAGCGATCAACGTCAAAGAGCATCCGATTAGTTTCGATAGGGTGAATCAACAACTGTCGGATCAAAAGGTAAGATCAATGGTGGAGAGTTAGCGTGACAATGTTTGTGGGGAAAAGGCAGATGCAATAAGGAAATAAACCAAGATTTAAGTTCCTTTTGATTCTGTGGAAATTGAAGAGTTTGTCATATTGCAGCTAAATTAAGAAGTTCTGCTAATTTAGTAGAATAGCCAAGTTTGGAGGTAGACAACTGATTGTCTAAAATAAATCAGGTTGGGGGGTGACTCTGGTATCATTTGGTTGCTGACTTGATTACTCAGGAATTACGGTATTCTGAACAATAGAGGTTGAGAAGAGCCATACAGGCAAGCCAATCATCAATCCTGGAAGTGACAACGTGGCCATATGAGGCGCACCAACATCTCCCCAAGAGGAGAAAGGACTAGGATTTCCCCCAAGGGGAACCCCTTGGTTGGTCGACTCCATTTTTCTCAACCTAAGACCATTGTAGGAAAGGTGATATTTATTCCGATTAAAATAAATTTTATATTCTTTGACACAACTTGTTTTTTCAATTTTTAAGAGTCGATATAAAAAAAAAAAACGACTCTAGTTGCCTTCGATTTTTAAGGAGCCTGAAGTGACAAGTGCTTAGATGGACATTTTCCTCTAAGGAGTCTGAAAAGGAGCGAAAGGGCCTGCTCTGGAAATCTAGACAGAGGGATTACCAAACTAATTGCAAAACTGTAGAATACTTTTTACGGTACGACAGTCAATCTTCCTTATGCTGTGTTCAGGGCATTGCGATCAATAGGGCGGCAGACACGACTTCCTATGGATAAAGGATATAGCCTATTGTGGTCTCCCAAAATATACTCGACAGTACATGGAAGCACAAGTCCGTATTGGCACTTGTCATCTTAAAGTGGAGGAATCACCCAACCAACAATGAAAACAACAGTTACCAAGTTTTACCACGTCGGAACACATCTCTAGCCTAGACTTCTAAATGTTGTGCGTTAGGTTCCCAAGCGTTTTTAGATTCATTAAATTTATTTTACAGTTGATCTTGCTTAAGAAATTTGCCTTTCAGGTTCACCACGTGATGTAGATATACAATTCTTAAAATGCAATCTATGATGATAAACAATCGTTTAATCTTCTTTTTGAAATGCAAATCCTAGCTACTAAAGAAAGAGAGATCATTTTCTTTCAACATAGAGCAGAGAGCACACACTATATGCATTGTCCTAAATCAAACCAACAAGTAGTATAAATGCAAATGCACATGCATGTATTTTTTTTCAGCCTTCTTAATGTGTGAATGATAAAAAGAAAGCTAAGTGCAAATCTGAATTACTTTTCAAAGAGACATTACTAACAAGTTTCTTTTCAAGACAAAATGAAGACAATGATGACACCTTGCGATTCAGAGTTGAAAACTTGCTTTCAACACTTGAAAAACCACTAATTCAAATCAAATACAAGAGTAACAGTGTAATCAACTATCAAGAATAATCATATTCTCTTCTATGACTAAAAACAACACTTGCGACACTTTCAAATCAAGAAATGACAGTTCAATTACGCTACTTTTTGTAAAGGAGAACTGAAAATGGCTCACAATACATAAAAACATTTACAGTTCTTTGCACAATAGAGGCGGAATAATGGCAAGGAAGGGGGTTTCCAATAGAGGTATACTGACTACAGACAGCAAAAATCCTGAATAGAGCTGAAAAGAATGAAGAAAAACCAAATTCTGGAGGCAAAATTAGCCTTTTCTGATCAGCGCACCTGTTACACAGGGATTCCAGTATGCATCCCACCTATTGCACACAGGAAGTACGATGCATACTAAGATCCTTATAGAGAGGGTGCGATGGTATAGTGCGAGACTTTTAAACTAGTTCTTGATCACAGTTTGCAGCACAGTTCAGGGATTTAGGCCGAGTAAGTGATAACCAATAAACAAATCATAGGGGACTTAGGAGCACTTGGTTTATGGACATATATGATTGGGGTTGCAGTGCCCAAAAATGTCTATAACAACACTTGAATTTTTTCATTTCGGGCAGCAAGATTTTCTTCTTTTGTTGTGTTTTCAATGGTTTTCTCTCTATCAGGAGTGTTGTTATGAACTAAATCTATTTTAAAATTAATTTCAAGATATCCCTTTGCATTTTATTTTGAAGGAAAGTAGGTTGATGGCTGATTGTTTGACAGCTGTAAGTCTAATTTGTCCTCATTCGTGGGCTCTTTTGGGTTGAGGTCTTTTCTAGCAGGGAGTTCTATAGGGGAAGTTTTATCCTTTGCTTTTTTAGGTTGTTTGGTATCTTTCTGCTTGTTGGGTTCAGGCACATCTATTGTTCTGCTTCTCAATTTGTATTGTTTTTTAACCTCATAGACAGCTGCATCATATCCCTCTCTAAAATCAAATGATTCTCCGGATTTGGTTTGAAATTGATTGGAAGTATGAGCTTCTTGGTCATCCTGGGTTAAAAATATTTGTTGTTCGCTATTCAGACCCATCAAATTAATCAAAGTATCCTCTATTGGCTCACTAGAGGTTGCAACTTCAGCATAGTTTTCCTAGAATGGAGGTCTAATGTTTTGTTCAGTACCAGCCTTCCTGGTATTAGGATTTTGATTTTTCCTAAAGTTTGGATTTCTTGCGGTGTTACTTGGTTGACCTTCCCAAGAAGATTTCCTTTCAATGGTTTCTACTTTGTCACCCAATCTATCCATCCCTTTGATGATTGCATCTAGTTTTTCCTCAAATGCAGAAGGTTCTTCTTTAAATGGAGTCCTTCTTTTAGCTCTAGCTCGAGCTCATTTAGAGATTAGATTGGCCTCTAAACTAACAGCTATGCTTTGCATGTATTCTAAACTCAGAGGATCTCTTTCCCTTAGTTGATATGCCATGTCAGAATCAAATCCATTAGGAAATTTGATTAAGGCCAAGTCAGGTGGAGTTCTAAGGTTCTGAGGAATGGCATTGTACACATTATTGAATCTGGCACAGTAGTCTTGGACAATTTCTTATGGGCCTCTTTTCAAGCTTTCATATTCTCATAGGATATGCCATGGGTCCTTCTTCTTCTCCCATCTGTTCAAAAAGGTTAGGAAAATGGCCTCTAGATCAGCAATTGTGTTTACAGGAAGTGCCCTAAACCAGGTCCTTACATCACTGGTTAGGCTTTGGAAAAAAAATTTCATTCTAACATCATTATCATCAATTTCATAGTTCTCAAAATAATCCATCATTTTATTGGTATGTTGTTGTGCTATGTAGGTTCCAGTACCATAAAAATAGGTAATCTTGGTTTGAGAATCTTGAGGCATAGCATCTGGATTTGCAGGCAACTGCAAAGGAACATATCGATTTGCCATATTAAGAGGGATAAATGGAACAACTGGGAGGATGGGATAACAGCTGAGATAAGCGTAGTGGATGGTGGGGTGGAAAAGATGCTTTGAAGTGATGATGGTGAACTAGAAGAAGCTGTAGTAACAGTAGAAAGGACTGTTGCTTTTTTTGCAGCAAGCTCAGTTTGGATAGAGTTCTGCTGAAGTGTGTCAAGATTTAAATTAGCAGAATTTTCTAGACCTCCTTGTCTTCTAAGGTTCTTAGAGATCAAGTTAGGATTTTCAAAGGCAACTGGAGGGTTTGGATCTGGATTTGATCTAATATAACGAATTTTCTTCTTTGGAGCCAGCTTCTAAATATATTTTTTAGTATTCTCTAGAAGTGTTTGAATAATACAGCTTTTGACAATATCTTTCTAGGAAATTATGAATTATGAGAGTCTTGAATTTTCCTGAAGTGTTACCGGGAAAAGTGTCTATTTAGAACTGCTCTATCCCACTAAGGTGTGACAGCTGCCTTAGAAACAAACATAGAAAAACTACTTTTGTATTTCCTTTATGAGTTAAAGATAGAGGGGGATAGAAAGAACCGACCTCTGTCTTGCGCTAGTCCTTTGATCCAATCCCTCTCTTCTTTGACAGCTTCCAGCTACTTGCTCTCTTACTCGCCCAGCTTCACCAAGTACCTGTAAGATCACTGAAGAAGAAAACTATACAAAGACATGGATCTATATTCATAAACAACTTAGGATCAGATTTAAGCTAACCATACAAATGTAACAAGCATCAATGATACAAAAGCATGGAGGAAAAACTCAAATAGTTTTTATTGATATACAAGAAGATCCAGGAGGAGTTACAACCGATGATTCCTGACCCAGCATCAACCACCCAGCAAAGAAGCCCCTCTTCACCTCCAAAAAAGCATAAATCACCCAATACTCTGATATCTATCTCAAAACCAACAATAATTCCTTACAATGTGCAAAATTCCAGCCTCTGGATCTCTGGGATGAGGGATCCATATATAGATGTATGCAAGGAGGATGAGTCAAATTGTGATTTGATTAGTGTCTTCTCTCTGTCAGTTCTTGCTTCCACTTGGATACTGAAGACCTCTTACTCATCCTTGGTCGAATTCAGTGAGGCAAGTGTCATAGGAGAAGATTCTGGAAGCTTCCATTGTATTTCCACCTAGCGGAATGGCACTGCCATTTGTCATTTCTCGCTCAAAGCACCCTCATAGTGCATTTAGGTGTGTTGCAACACACCCATCTAGTGTGTTTAGGTGCTATGCAATACAGCTAGCCAGTGGAGCAGCTGAAATGATCCTGTTTTGACTTATTCTGAGCAGTTTCTGGTGGAGAACTTCTGGGAGAAGCTGCAATTTGTTGACCTTGTTCCTTTAGGGGTTGGAACAACACTTTTAGGGACTTAGGAGCCCTTGGTTTATGGACATTTCATGCTTGGAGCTGCAAGGCAAAAAAATGTCTATAACAGTTGCCCCCTAAAGTATGAGGCTGTTAATTGGGTGAAATGGTTTATTATGAGGATCCGAAGTTCTTTCAATGCTGGGAGGAGACTTGTAGTAAGATACAATACAATACATTATCTTCATACTGTTTTTCATGATCTAGCTGAGGCGGGCATTCCCATGGTCAGCTTTATAAATTCATTTTCATGTACATAGGACAAACAATCGTCTGCTGTAGACTGATGATTCTGATAGACCCACCATCCTTTGGGTAGGATGATTATCTGTGCTGCAATGTCGTACATTTAATGTCTTTATTTCCCTGAATATATATCGCAGCCCGGATGGATGAAACTAGATCCGGGGTCTTCAATCTCGTTCGATCTTCACTCGAAGTACAAGTCGGTCCATGTGAAAAATGTTCTGAAGTCGAACATGGAAAGACATCGCTTGATTACCAGTCAATGATGTAAATTGTTAACAAGCGTGAGAGGAATCACCGATAATGATAATGACCCTCAAGGTAATACAATACAATTCATGTGGTGTGAATAAAGGACTTGGCATCGAACACCACGCAAAATCTTTTGGTCGAAGGCCATTGATGTAAACTTGTCACCGGAAGTGAGAAACTTGCCATTAAGGCATGCAAGCTTCAAAGTACTGAATGGGGTGTTCCTAGACCAACTTCTTGGATAATGAGCTGATGTCGACAAGAAGTGATCCGTCAAAGGAGGGCCTTAATGAATCCCACATCAATGACACGGAACGGAGAAAATGATTTTGATGGAGGTGAAAATGATCAGATGATGTACGGTTTAGGGTGGCGGTCATGAAAGTATGGAGTATAATGTATGGTAGTGGGTGGGACACAGGTGACTTCTCTGGATGACTTCTCTTGAACATGTCGGCGACGCTGATGTGATGGATTGGCAGCATTAACCCCAAATGTGGATGGTATGGTGTGACCATGGCGATGTGACCGGTGAATGAAACAACCCAACCCGACTCGGACACGGAGTGGAAGTGGCATGTTCAAGAGCGACTTGCTACCAGTAAAGATTCTTTGAGTTTTCGTCCCAATTTTTCCCCAGTCATTGCTGACCAGTACCTCTTTATTTTTGTCAAGCTTGAGGAGGATAACATATGCTTGTTCTATAATTTGCTCTTCAGGCAAACCCATCGCTATGTTTTAACGAGCCTAGCGATAGTGAAACTCGTTCTCGTCTAAAGACAAGTTTGTCGCTATTAATATTTTTAACGACTTTAACAACAAAGATAACTCGGTCCTTTTCATTTCTAGAGAGTCCGAAAAGGTACGTAAAGGTAACTCCAAAATTCCTTTTTCGTCATCTAATCCCTTAAGTCCGAAAAAGTATAAAACAATACAGAAGCGATGAATTTTCGATAGTTTTAACGAGCCGAACAAAACAAGCGCTCGATCTTTTTGTGCAATAATCCCTCAGGTCCAAAAAGATTAAAATCTAGAGGAGGGATAGCATTTCCTATCCCTTTAATGAGATGGAAGACGAAGGACTCGGCAATCTTTTCATATTTTACGAGTCAGTTGAAAAGAGCTTAAAGAATACTCGTCTTTTGAGGAACGAGTGATAAAATGGGTAGCAGCTGATTCCAGGTAAGGTTTGGAATTTTCCAATCACGGCAGTGTCACAAGGATGGATAGTGAAATCACTCTTCACAGCTGTTCCTCAAAATGGGTAAACAATCAAATGGAGGTGACGGTGCAAACACGACCAAGGCTTTAATGGCTGAAGTACTACATTCATGGCAGTTATTTACCGGGGAATAGTTCATTTTTTAACGAGCTTAAACGCGGGTGGAAACATTTGCTTGGTGTGGGTTTATTTTTTAACGAGCTTGAACCTTGTGGTAACACTGCTCGATTAATCCAGTTGTATGATAAGAATGTCTCATATAAAAACGACAACTTTTAGAGTTTTCCCCCACATCCTTTCTTTATGCAAGTTAGGAAACGACCAATCCTACGGGTTTAAAGCATTAGAGGTCCTAAAAATTTAAAAAATAAATAGTCTCTCTTCCCTTGCACGCAAAAAGGCTTGCATGCCCCCAGGTATAAAACATAGTTTCAAGGTCACCCTCTATTCGATCTGACAAAACATTCATTTTATCAGGAAGGGTAAACCTCTTACAGGTTACCCAAAGATTGTTCTATTCGCGGCGCAAACAAAACACTTCTTCGGCGATGCCTACAACGGTAAAAAAAGGTGAACGGATGATATAGTGAGACCATCCCTAACATAACTTTGACAAGAGGATCCTATACTAGAATAACCCCCTCTTCCACTCACGGACGAGGGTACAGACTAGGCATATTCTCCCGCGAAAACCTACTCTATACCCGAAGTTTTCCTGCCGAAGCAGACCAAGATGCATGCCCCCCTGGGTTTCAGTCATACCCCTCCGAATTACTCGCACTCATCGGGAGGACGGACTGGAAATTGAGACATTTCTAGCATGAAAAGACCATTTAGGGATGGTATATGACTATTTGCTATGCGTGATCCGGGAAATGAAAGTTGGTCCACGAGCTTGACCACTCTTCCTTTGTGCGGAAAACACATTACTCTAAAGAGTGAGGAGACAATGGCTCCCATGCAATAAATATAGTCTCGTCCAAGGAGTAGATTGTAATCCAGGGGTCCTTGAACTACCATTACGTTCATTTGAACTGTTCTCCCTCTCAATGTTATGGGCACATCGGGAAGGATCCTTAAAGGTCGACTAGTTCCTTTATCAAAACCTCTCAGATTTCTCATCTCAGGCAAAAGTGATGGTGAACCAAGCGCTTTCCAAGCAGTTGAGGAAAGGATACTCACAAAAGCCCCCTAATCTATGATGGTGCCAGCCATAACCATTCTATATATTTGAACGATAACTCGGAATGGTATGCTTGCCGGTAAACGGGGTCTGCCTAGTTGATTCCAGTAGAAGGAGACAACCAGGTTGCTTGGAGGTGGGACCGAATAGACGGCCGGGTATGGCTCTGACGAACTTCCTTCCTGCTGTAAAGGAACGAGTAAATTTCCCCCATGTTCGTCGGAGTCTGTGCTTATGAAAAGAATTTGGACGATGTCATCCTTGTTCTCCTCAGTGAGTGTATCATCTGAAAATGATACCTCTGAAGGCAAGACCGGGTCAACTGCCGCCTCGACCTTTTGACTTTCGTCTGGTATGGATCCAGATGGTTTATCTTCAATGATAGGTGCTTCAGCCGACCACCTGAGCAGGCTAGCTGGATTTTCAACTAGTGATGGACTCGGAAAGATTTTTTTATATCCAGGAGGAAGTCGTAGCAGTGAAACCGAACGATCATCCAAAACTCTTTTACCTTCGTCTAAGAAGGGACAACGGTGAACGACATGATCGCCTTCACACAGTTTACAAGGAAATCTATATTTTCCTTTTTGTCCTGGGACTTCACTTTCACTAGTCGACGGTGTGCTTCCAACATGATCATCAGAGGTTGACGGCACCGGGTTGTGCAATCTAGGAGACCAGTCCCTTAATATCCGAGGGATGCAAGGAAAATCTCTGTGAAAGTGGTCTCCTTTGCAAATGACACATGGCAATTTAGGCCTGGTCAGTGCAGTGTGTGGATTTTCGTTAGACGACATTCGTTTTGCCCCATTCACCTTTGGCTCCTTCTTCTTCTTCTCTTTCTTCTTCTTTTCCTTCTTCTCCTTAGGAACTTGACTTTTGGCTTTAACAGCCCCATCAAGCGAAGAGGAAGGAGGAGAAGAAGAATTAGAGGAAGTAGAAGGCTGGTGGGCAACTCTGGACTCATCTAATTGCTGATTCGATTGTTCAAGAATAGTGGTGTTCTGAACGACAGAGGTTGAGAATAGCCATACAGGCAAACCAATTTTTAGTCCTGGAAGCGACAATGTGGCCATATGGGGTGCACCAACATCTCCCCAAGAGGAGAAGGGACTAGGATTTCCTCCAAGGGGAATTCCTTGGTTGGTAGACTCCATTTTCTCAACCCAAGATCAACGTAGGAAAGGGTAATGAATATTTCGTTTCAAATAAATTTTTAGACACTTTGACACAACTTGTTTTTTCAGTTTTTAAGAGTCGAGAAAAAACAAAAGATGACTCTACTCTCCTTCGATTTTTAATGAGCCTGAAGTGACAAGTGCTCAGATGGACCTTTTCTGTTAAGGAGTCTGAAAAGGAACGAAAGGGACTGCTCTAGAGATCTAGGTAGAGGGAGTACCAAACCAATCGTAAAACTGTAGAATACTTTTTACGATACGGCAGTCAATCTTCCCGAATGTTGTGTTCAGTGCATTTCGATCGATAGGGCGGTAGACACGGCTTCCTATGGATAAAGGATTTAAGCCTATAGGGGTCTCCCAAAATATACTCAACGGTACGTGGGAGCACAAGTCCGTACTGGCACTTATCGTCTCAAGGTGGAAGAATCACCCAACCATCAATGAGGACAACAGTTACCAGGCTTTACGATGCCAGAATACGTCTCTAGCCTAGACGTCTAGATGTTGTGTGTTAAGTTCCAAAGCGTTGTTAGATTCATTGAATTTATTTTAAGTTGATCTTGTTTATGAAGTTTGCCTTTTGGTTTCACCACGAGATGTAGATGTAATTCCTAAAATGCAATCTGAAGATGATAAACAAACTTTTATCTCTTTTGTGCAATGAAAATCCTAGCTACTAGAGGAAAAGAAAGACACAATCTTTTCACAAAGAGCAAAGAGCACACTGTAAATGCAATTTCCTAAATCAAGTCAAACAGACGGTCAATATGCAAATGCACATGTGCATGTATTTGGTTTCTACTTTCTTAATATTGATGCTAAAAAGAAAGTTGATGTACAAATCTGAATTTGCTTTCAAGCGACAAACACAAACAAGCTTCTTTTCGAAATCAAAAGATAAAGACGTTTACGACACTTTAAGATTTTTAAATAAATACTCGTTTTTGACACTATAAAGTCACAAATTCAGACCAAAGGCAATAGTAAAAGTATAATCGACCATCAATAGCAATCAAACATTCTCCTATGATCGAAATCGACACTTTACGATAGATCTAAATCAAAGGACGACAGTACGACTATTCTACTTTTGCAATGGAAAATTGTAAATGACTCAACAAACACACAAAAACATCTACAGTTATTTTGTACAAAGGAGGCGGAATAACTGTAAGGAAAATGGGTTTTAGACAAACATATACTGATCATAGGCTGCAAAAATCAGAGACAAAACTGGAAAGAATGAAGCACAAGAACCTCAGTTGCACAGGGCGAGTCTGATCAGTGCATCTGTAACATAGAGAAACTGGATTGCAGCATAGGTTGCCCTTTCGGGAAGTGCGCTGAAATGCAGGAACTCTTAACAGTGCCTGCGCTGGGCCAGAAACAAGAATCTGTCTGGGTTCTAGGTCACAGTTTGCAGTTCAGTCTTTGGTTTTTGGCCGAGTAAAAGCAATCAGTAATGCACAATCAGGGGTAGATCTAAGGAGGGTCTAAGAGCTATCACAAGGGAAATCAGATCATTTGTGAATCAGTTGTTCAAATCATAAATAGATCTGGTGAATGGATTGAAGCAGCAGATGTCTACTTTTCATTTGTTATGGCAAATGCAGTTCAAATGCTACTTATAAGTTTATGAAACAAACAACAAAGAGATACACAAACAAACTAATTAGACAATTTCCCCAGCGGAGTCGCCATTTTGTTACCAGGAAAAGTGTCTATTTAGAACTGCTCTATCCCACTAAGGTGTGACAGCTGCCTTAGAAACAAACAGAGAAAAACTACTTTTGTATTTCCTTTATGAGTTAAAGATAGAGGGGGATAGAAAGAATTGACCTGTGTCTTGTGCTAGTCCTTTGATCCAATCCCTCTCTTCTTTGACAGCTTCCAGCTACTTGCTCTCTTACTTGCCCAGCTTCACCAAGTACCTGTAAGATCACAGAAGAAGAAAACTATACAAAGACATGGATCTATATTCATAAACAGATTAGGATCAGATTTAAGCTAACCATACAAATGTAACAAGCATCAATGATACAAAAGCATGGAGGAAAAACTCAAATAGTTTTTATTGATATACAAGAAGATCCAGGAGGAGTTACAACCGATGATTCCTGACCCAGCATCAACCTCCCAGCAAAGAAGCCCCTCTTCATCTCCAACAAAGCATAAATCACCCAATACTCTGATATCTATCTCAAAACCAACAACAATTCCCTACAATGTGCAAAATTCCAGCCTCTGGATCTCTGGGATGAGGGATCCATATATAGATGTATGCAAGGAGGATGAGTCAGCTTGTGATTTGATTAGTGTCTTCTCTCTGCCAGTTCTTGCTTCCACTTGGAGACTGAAGGCCTCTTACTCATCCTTGGTCGAATTCAGTGAGGCAAGTGTCATAGGAGAAGATTCTGGAAGCTTCCATTGTCTTTCCACCTAGCGGAATGGCACTGCCATTTGTCATTTCTCGCTCAAAGCACCCTCATAGTGCATTTAGGTGTGTTGCAACACATCCATCTAGTGTGTTTAGGTGCTATGCAACACAGCTAGCCAGTGGAGCAGCTGAAATGATCCTGTTTTGACTTATTCTGAGCAGTTTCTGGTGGAGAACTTCTGGGAGAAGCTGCAATTTGTTGACCTTGTTCCTTTAGGGGTTGGAACAACACTTTTAGGGACTTAGGAGCCCTTGGTTTATGGACATTTCATGCTTTGAGCTGCAAGGCACAAAAATGTCTATAACATGAAGATCCTTTGAAAACAAAAGGAAACTGATCAAATTTTTTGAGATAGTTGTTCAAAGCCTAAAACTAGACTGGAGATAGACTGAAGTAACAGTTATTTACTACTGTAATTGCATAGCAAAACAGTTTCAAAGGCTGCTTGCCTAACTTCAGGCTCCATCTGTAGCTTTAGAAAATGGACAACAGTAACAAACAGTCATTCTGGTCCCCAGCGCAGTTGCCAATGATGTTATCACTCAGGTTGTTCCCCAAAGTTGTGAGAAAAAGGGAATACAGCCAAGGTAACCACTAACCAATCTTTTAGATGCAGATTCTAGCCAATCTGCAGCTGGAGAGGGCTCTCTCTTTATGATTTATCTTTGTTTTGCTATATGTTAGGCGAGTTATGAAGTGCAGGTATTTGTTTGATTTTTGGATGGTAATATTCTACAGAACAGGGATGTGAAACATAAGAAGTTCAGTACATTGGGCTGATGGAGTCTTGTGAGGATGATCTACTGGATATGGTTTCTTTGAAAGAGGGGGATACTACAGAGCAAGATAATTAACCAAGGAACAACTTGTAAGTTGGAATCGGGTGAAATGGAGTCAGGGGATGAAGGGAAATCAAGGATCCTTCATCATGCTAACAGAGAGAAAGTTGATGAATATTACCAGGGAGCAGTTAAGAATTCCTGTTTATGCTAATCCTGAAGAAAACATAAATAATAACAGAAACTGAACACCGAGTACAGTTAAGTAAATTATGGGTTATTCTTTTTCCCTATTACTCAGAATATGATATATAAATGATATATAAAACTTAGAAATAGTTAAAACATGAGTTAAAAAGACTTATTGGTTCATGAGATAATACGAGAATTCTGTAACATGGTCCTCTACCATCAAATCCACATCCAACAAGTTCGGTAACAGAGCATTCCAACAATATTTTATTTAGAAGAGTTCTCAAATTTACAACGTAGTTCTAGAATGGTATCACCAACCCCTAATACTTAGTTTGGGGAGGTATTTGTACAAAAATGTTTACAAAATATCTCAAAGAGATAATATCTTGCAATAACTTCTTTCACGTACTCTAAAGAAGGAGTAAATGCTCTTGGGAACAGAGAGAAATGAATGCAGAAGTAAGAAATGTTGTGCTAGCTTCTCAGTTGGTGAGATGCATTGATTATTTTCTTAGCGAGTAAGCCGATGGATACTTTAGTGAACTTCTGCGCTGCTAGTGTTGCTTTCTCAAGTGATTTTTCCTGCGCTTTAATTGACTGCTGCCCATCGCGACTTTTTATCTACTCTTTTCTTCACTTTATGGCATCTGTTATGTTCTGGAAAAATAAAAAAAACTTTCAAATATGCCTAGAAAATTTCCATCATACTCTGCCACCATTGGTCATCTGGTAATTGGTCTCTACACATTTTGATTAGAGTTTCATCAACATCCGTGTACCTAAAGAAAGTAGGCTGGACCGTGAAAAGATGTCTCACGTCATGCTCAATGAAAAATAGATTCTCTAAATTGTCATACAGGCTCTGTCCAGATGGGAGCTCCTTCTCTCTTGTAGAACTTGATGATGTTGTGACTTGATTATCGACATATGTATTCAACCTGTGTACATAGTTTGCATGTGTCATTAGTCTATAGTCATCAGTTAATAAACTGGGCAGACCCTTTTCCTCCAAAGCTGTAAACTTCTGTGTGAAAGCATTTATCTCCATTGGCATGCCCTGGCACTTCCTCTCCAGATTTTGTATGAATTTCCTCATGGTAAGAACCCTTTTGATTGTCAGGATGGTGCATATCCTGTCCTTCATATCTAGTGCTACCATATCTTCCTTGGTGTGGGTGTTCAAGAAATGTATAAGCTATTGGCCTATTCGAGCATGTGTCCCAATGAATCCCTGGCCTTTTGAATTTCTTCTTGAGCTGCTGCTACCAAATCAATCTGCTCATGAATTATTTGTATTGATTTCCATATATCAGAGATGGATTGCCCAATTTTGGCCCACAGAATGCTCTTGATTTCTCCCAGAGGCTTGTCTAATAAGAGGTCATTTTCCAATGCCTTTACTTTATTTTCCAATGCCTTTACCTCTCTTGTTTTTTCTGCCACAATCATTTTAGATTTGTCATAACTTATTTCCAACTTGGCCAATTTCTCTTTAGTATATTTTAACTTTGATACTTGGAGTCTTAGATCCCCCATAGCCTTTATCAGTTCCTCAATAGTCATGGTAATGTTGTTGCCTGCTCCTGTTGTTGTTGAAGTACTTGATGTTGTTGATGTCGGGACAGTAGGAGGGACTGCTGTTGTGACTGTAGAAGGAGCAGTTGTAACTATTCGAGCTATTTGAGATGGCTGGGAGGTCAACTCTCCCAGTTTTCCTTGCAGTGATTTCTCCAATGCCTTCTCCGTTTCTGCCAGTCTCTCATTCATTTTCATTAGCAGGTCCATTGTATTTCCTGTGACTTTTGTTCAAAAATCTCTGTAGTTTGGGGATGCATGGTAATGGGTAGCTTGAGCTGCTTCCTGAGAGCTGTAATGTCTTCTTCCTTCTTTTCTATTAATGCTTTGATGCCTTTGGTATCCTTGGCATCATGTCCCAGCTCTATGATAATCTCTTCCAAGGAATTGATTCTGTTATCCTTGGCTAAAGAGGAAGCTTTTTCCAACTCCAATTGGGCAGAGGTATTGTTTAAAGAATTCTGCAGTTTGTGGGCCAGAAATGCCTTATTTGCCAATGTGGAGTATACCATTTCTCCGTTTTTCTTATGTAATTCAATTTGGTCCATTTGCTGGATGTCTTTGGCTAATACTTCTAGATTGGTCCTAATGTAATCAACAATTGACTGTGGTTGCTGCATTTTGGGCTTGAAGTGACTCAGGATCATCTTTCCTTCTTGAATGTCATATGCCAACATTAACCTTTGTTGATTTGTGGGGGCCATCTTCAGCAAGTGATTATAAAGTGAATTCTTATTGGCTCATTTTTTGCCTTTATTTTAGTAAATGTTCTCTTAATATCATAGGCTTTCCTACTTTGCTGCCTGGGAGAAGAGAATTCCAGACTATGTTATCTTCCAATCTCCTGCCTGTGTGAACTAGCCAATGTTTCTGTGACCGGGGATGCATCCTGGCTAACCACTCTTTCTTCCCTTGGACTATCTGTGGTCTCCTGAATGAATTCCTCCTCTGATAGGGGGTTCAATCTCTACCTTTTCTCCCTTGGTTGCTCTTCAGGACCGCTGATTAGTGTGTCTTCTTGCCTGTCCCTTTTCTTGCCTCTTTCCTCATTTAGAGGAGTTTGTAGTACAGGTATTTCTGGTTCTTTTGTTTGTGTTGGGGGGACCTGCCCTTGGCCTTGTTCCTTTGATGTAGTTGGTTGGTCTGTCATTATGTCCTGCTCTGAACCTATTACCTCTTTTCCCTTTGCTGACCCTGTCCTGGCTTTTTGTGTGGGCTGCTGAGAAGTCCCAACAAAAGATGTATCACCTCCTATGTGCTGAGGTACCTTAAAGGATACTTGTCCAAAAGAGTCTAGGTCAGGTGTTTTTTAAGCATTTTCATGGCTTTTTCGAATTTCTCTTCCTTAGTAATCTCTTCTACAAATGTGCCTTCTACCCATTCTTGTTGGTTAGCATATTGTTGAATTTTATGGATTTTGTGGTGAACATATGCTATAAGCTTGTTTTTCGCTTTTCTATAACTTATGAAATGTTCAGGGTCATATGGTGCCTAATAAAAGCTTTGTTTCAGCTTAAGTTTCTCCCCTAAAATCTTATCAGCCTCCTCCCAGGCTTCCCTTTTATTGAAGACAAAAGGGCCCAATTTATTTCTTATTTTGAGCTGTGCCTTTTTCCTAGCACCATAGAAATGAGTCAAATCTGAGTTAATAAATTGCCTGAAGTATTCTAGGGCAAACAGTCTCATAGGTACATATTTTGGCAGCTTATACGGGCATAGCTCACAGCCATATATCCTGATCTTAGTGTGATTTTGGTAAAAGTACCAGTCACCTATACTATAGCCTTTTGAGAGATGTAAAATTTTCTGCATTTCAACAGAGAGTCTGGCAGGAGGAGTTGTCATTAATAAAGAAGAGGTTAGATGTATGAATAGGTCAATGATGTATAAGGGATTCACTAACACTGTGGAAGACTGAGGTCCAAAAGATTACAGATCTTTGATCTCCTTTGAGATCCAGGTTTTTAAATTGCTCAAGGATCTTATCAGCTATGAAGGTGGCATAATCATATTTGACAGCAGTGGGCTATCCCGGAGTAAGCATGGACATCAAAACGAAGGTAGGCTCATCAATATACTCACTGGTTTTAAATCCTAGGATGTAGGAAATCATATCGGTAATGAATTTTCCAGCTTCATTGAACCAGACCTAATTAAAAGAAGGTGGTTGCCTGGGCTAGTGATCTGGTCTCATGAATAATTGGGGAATTCTAGTTATCTTTGAACTGGGCAGTTTGGCACCTTGGTCAAGCAAGAATTCCATGGAGAGAGGAGCCAGAGGCTGAGTTTGCTTAAAGTGTAGCATCTCATTTATGGATTCAGGGGTAATGTGAAATAAGAGAGTCCCAGATGGATTCATAACTGATTTTTGAGTGGGGTCATAATTGGCATAGCATAAGTGGATGATATCATGGAGCACATTTACTGAGGGGAGGTAGTATCTGGGCATGTTGGACTCCCAAATTCCATAGACATCAGCATTGCTGTGGTAGCTATTCCTAATTTCACAAAAAGTTTGGAGGTGAGGCTTGTCATCAATTAGGTCATTAATCTGGAAATATCTGTCAACAAGGGGCAACCATTCCAATTCTTTGTGTGGTGCATTGAGGGGGGCAACATTGAGGGCCACTGGAGCCTCCATCATTCGATCTTCTGTGGCTTTTCAATTTCAAATTTGGGTTTTATGCAACAACAGTAGGTAAATAGCACTTTTGGGTCCTTTCTACGGAATTTGTAGGCTGAAACGACTTGAATTTAGCTTTGTGAGCGAATTTTGCAGTGGGGGACAAAGTTTGAGGGATTTCCCGGAAACATGGGTAAAAACAGAGGTTACAGTGCGCGAGTTTGAAGGCATCACTGTGTTTTTAATTGTGGAAATCTGGTTTTCTGCAGAAAATGGATAAAATAGGTTGTTTGAGGAATAATGTAAAAAAGCGGGGATGGTTGGAGTGTATTTTCAAGAGCTATAGACTGAATTCGTGTGATTTTTAGTTTTATGGATGTAACTCAGAGAAGAAATCAGAAATACACAGGGTTTGGGGGCAATTGAGTAAATACCTATTTTTGACAGTGTACTATGCATTTTGTAGGTTGACCAACGAGCTGAGGGACCGAGTTGTGGAGTGAATTTAGTTGGGTGGCAAACTGTGCAGTAAAAATGCTGCTTTGTACATGAAAAATCATGCAGAGGTTGTGCAAAAGAAACAAATAAAAATGAACAAAAAATGACATTTTACGCCTTTTTGACAAAAAAATTGATTTTGGCGGGTTTTGGCACGCTTTGGTCGGGTGACATCAGCATGACGTAATATTTGTCATGCAGTGGGGTACGGTGGATGACTTGGTGGTGATTTGGCAGATGACACGGATGTGAGGTGGTAGACAACGTGGGCAATGATGTGGTCATTGACAGGGGTGACGACGTCAGTGGGGGGAAAAGGGCGGCAGTATATGGTATTATCCCGCATCACTTTTTGACAAAGGCTATTTTGGGTGGAGGGGACACGATAAAACTAGGTGGCGCCACGTGGATCATGTATAGTGGAAAAATTGCCATTTTCCCGGAGGCTAATGTTTGGTCATCGAAGGGGTTCCGATATTGACGTGGGTCGTTCGATGGGAAAGCCCAGATCGGACAGTCAATGGTGGGTGGAGTTGGCGGAGGTGTATGGCGTGGGGACTCGCCATATAATTTGGCGTTTTGTAATGCATGGGAAGTGTATTGAGACTTTGGTTAAATGTTCGGGTGTGGTTATTTATTCAACCAAACGTTAAATAAATCCCAATGTTTATATGTGCGCGCGGGGAGGGTTGTCCATAAGGTTTCGGATAAACCAGACCCCCTTAAGAACATTAACATATGGCTTTAGTTAATCCCAGGGCGGGATATTAAGTTTTTTGGGGTTTTTATATAGTTTATATAGTAAGGGAGGGGAAATTAGTAAATGTTCTTGGACAAATGGGGAGGGAAATTAGTCATGCTCCATTTGTTTTGTAGCCACCTTGCCATGGCACTTGTGATATCCATGAGATGCAACAGGTTAAAAAAACAAAATTGTTCACAAACCTGCTTCTGCAACATCAAAACTGCCTACCCAGCCTAATACACCTAACATTTTTTCTTCCTTTTTCCTTGGGTGCATTTGAACTAGAAAATCCTTACTCTCTTCTTTTCTTTTAGCTGCAATTCTTTCTAAGTCCGCCCTTATCTCTTCCATGGGCTCAGATTTAGCTAGTGAGCTCCCTTGCTTCTCTACCTAACTACTCACCTGCCAAGCTTGAACTGTTTGGATAGATTTCATTCTCTATCTCTAAAACAAGAAATTTAAACATGGACTGGTCAAGGTTAAGCTATTTTCCCATCCATCTAGTGTGACAGAAGTCATCTAGGTGCACATTTAACTTCTTTGCAAAAATAGGATAGCAGTGGAATTTTTTACTAGCACACTTTCTAGGTCTTTTCTTTGGGGTTCATTTTCTTTCTTTTTGACCAATTCATTCTTTTTGCCCTTTGACTTTTCTTTTAGGGCATACCCTCTTTTCATTTTTAAAATTTTTTATTTTTTGGAAATATGGAACCTTTTCAGCATGGAATATGACACCTATTGGTATAGGAATCTAACAGAAAGTTGATACAATTATAATAGTTCTAGAAATTTTGGTTTCTCCTCGAATGTCAATCATGAAATATGACACCTATTGGTATAGGAACCTAACAGAAAGCTGATACAATTATAATAGTTCTAGAAATTTTGGTTTCTCCTCGAATGTCACTTCCATCATTTTACTTTTGAAAGAAGCATTCTATAGATATATTCCATTCCCAAAATTACTAATGCACTCTATGAAGGCACATTTTTTGCGAGAGTATAAAAAAGATTAGCTAAAGATAAACCACACAAAGATAAATGTGAATCAAAAGTTTTGACCTTAGTTTTATTAGATTCTAATATCATGGAAATATTTGTTTTTCCATTAATTTTCAATGTTTTCTAATCTGGAATTTTTATTATATCGTACAATTTTGCATCACAAATTTTGGGGCATATTTTGAGAATACGAGTACCTCCCTTTCCTTATACACCATGTTCTATTGGGAAAAAGTGGTGTCAAGTTACTAAGTTCCAGTGATAAAGTGCCAAGAATTTAGCCATAATGAAGGTTGATTTTGGCAAAGTTTCATAGAGAAGGGATTGAAAACAACGTGAAAAAAAGGGATAACTGAGAGGCATGGTCAGGTTGAAACATAGGAAGTGATAATATATTGAAATATAACTGTAATCTTCGTATAAATAGATGATTATAGATTTAATTTAAAGCACTATGCATGACTTCATGCCGAAAAAAATAGAGCATACTAACACAATATCCTCAAAATGGGAACGACAAATGTGGAATTTATTGGAGTTGCTAAGGTTAGAGGAGCGTTGAATGGTAGGAATTAATACTCATCCACACACCAATTACTGTGAAGGTTAGGCAGGTCCCACAAAATTCTCACAATGGAGTTTGATCTGCGATATGTGTTAAAATTCAAGTACTTAAGTAGAGAAGGAGAAGCTTGGACTTGTTTCTTTGTGTGGAGTCATAATGGCAGGGGGTGGGTTTGTGGCCGATATCCCTATTCTAATCAAGCTATCGATCACCTAATACATAATTGGATGGTTTTATACATATAATATTAAATGCCATGGATGTAAACCTCTATTAAAATAGTCTACTGGATAAACAACTAGTATGTTGTTCCATTTACATTTTTGGCCAGGAAATATTTACAATTTTCTGAAAGGAGAAAGCTGAAACAATCCATTCATGTTATTCCATAACATTATTGAAATGATAATTTAATGGTAAGTCGTTTGACTACACTAGAAAAACTTGACTGGGGTGGATAAAACCGACTTTTAGAGTTCTGTTGTAAGTTAAACCAACTTGAGAATTTGACCAAGTTTGAACACACTACTTGAAACGTACTCACCAATAAACAAGCCAACACTTCTAGTATTGAGTTGAATCATGGATTCTAGTAAAATCAATTACAAAGAGTGAGAAAGACTTCAAAATTTTTGAAAAATTAAAATGAAAAAGGTATAAATTGATGACGTCGATGACGTTTATAAATCATATCATTGGTATCTATGATACTAAAAAAGTTGGCATTGTTCAACAATAAAGGCATGAGACATTGCAATGAGTAAGAAAATTTATAAATACTTCACTATGGATAGTGTGTATATGTGTAGATTTTAATCATAGGTTATGGATATACAAATCCTTCACCATACTTTGTTGTATGATATGCTTATAGTTTCACACACCTATTTAGTACTCGTTTAGCTAAAATTTGGAGAGAACTTATAATGGTCAAGTTAAAGTCATGTCACTAGACAAAGAAAATATGAAACTAAAAGCTAATGTAATATCCTATGGAAGGTAAGGGACATTATTGTTAAGTAAGGTTATTGTTCATAGTTTCTCTATATCTGAAAATGTAGTTTGGAAAGCATAAGGAAGCATCCACCTAAAAATTGGATCTGTATTGAAACCTATCATTGTTGGTCCACCTAAAGAAGACGATAATGTGAGATTCATATTCTAAAGAAAATTCTAATTTTGAAAGAAGATGATAATGTGAGATTTATATTCTAAAACAAATTTAAGTTTTGTCCATATTCCAAGAGTGATTCTATCATGGAGACGTGGTAGATGATAACCACTAGATATCTCCATAATTGTTTATGAGTTGAAGGGTATGATGCAAAAACCTACCCTAATAAAGAGATATAGGTTTTAGAATGTTCGACACCTAAAGCTTGAGTATGGTGGGTCGATATGTGTTTAAAATGCAACAAGAAAATCTAGTTTTGACTTTTCCTTGGTCAAAATAGATTAAAATTCAAATTTCAATTTCAGTAAAAAAAAACTTGGAGGTAGTTAATTGAGGTGACATGGCCTTGTCACTCTGTTAACTCAATTAATTCGAGTTGGAGACAATTGATTTCAGTTCAATATTATTGGTTACTAATTTATAGCAATCTATTTCAGTTAATTTCAATTATTATGAGTGAAACTAGTTCTAACTATTAGAGAACTAGTGGAGGGTCTAGTAGTGGGTTGTGTACCTCGGTGATCAACTAGTTAATTTTTAAATTATCCCAACTTAACTTATGCATGCATTAGAATTCGAGTTACCAAATTGATATTGGAGTTAAAGGGAAATGTACTATTAGTTGTAGACTATTACAAAGTGTATAGGTTGTGTATGCAGGCAAAGAAGGGCCTAAAGAAATTGCACAATTCTCAAAAAGAAATTTTCCTAATTAATAGGGGCCTAATTCCTCAAGGAAATATGAGCTTGGAAGGTAAGAAGATTGGATAAGTGTTGGCAAAAGTCAGTCTATGAGGCAGTGAGATAGACTATACTATTGCAGAGGTTTCTTAGGCTTGAGCAAGCATTGTGTTTCTTCTCTAATTTTTTATTAAGGAAATACAGATAGCAAGCGGTTTTCAACTGTTTATTTCCAAATATTTCTGTATGTGTATTGAATCATGTCGCATATTTATGATTTCCTTTCTCAACCGTGAATTGATTTCCATAAATGAATAGAGTAGATTCAAGTTTTAAGTTTTAGTAAATTACATGAACAATTTTGAATATACATATAATTTCTACATGGTATCAGGAGGATTGAATTGCAGGATCAATTCTTCAAAACCGGCAAGATGCCATTCTATGGTCTAAGGCTTGAGTATGCCCTTGAGGGTAGCTGAAACTTTGTTTCATGGAAAGACCACATGGAGGTGGTACTATAGGATAATGGGTTGAAGGAATTTGTCGATATTGGCATTCCAAAACCAGGATCATCGGACCTTAAGGATGTAGTAGAATGGAGAAAGTGTGTAGCCAAGGTGGGGAGAATCATATTGGAAGGTGTGAAGGATCACATTGTCTCCAATCTGCATGGAAAAGAAACCTCATATGTAATGTGGAAAGCAATGATAGATTTGTTCTAGAATAGTAGTGATCATAGGAAGATGACGCTCAAGGAAAAGCTTTTGAATGTAAGGATGCAAAAGACTGAATCTATTCTACTATACCTAATTCAGTTCAAAAAATGTTATGATGAACTTGGAGGAGTTAGGGTTATTGTTGTGGAGGATGATTCGATAAGGCTAGCCCTTCTACGCCTTCCCAAGAGCTTACGCAACTACCAAGATTTGGTAAATGGGAAATATAATCTACCAAATGGGGAACACCTATGGTCCAATTTGGTATATTAGGAGATAAGGCAGAATACTAGATATGGGACCTCATCCAAGGTTGATGATGAGAAGAACTGTGCCTTGGATGGAAAGGAAAAGAAAGGGAAAGGAAAGAAATACCAATCCAAAGTAGAATCTGGTCAAGGGGAGAAGAAGAAAGACTTGTCCAAAATAAAGTGCTCTCACTTCCATGAATTGGGACACTATGCCATGAAGTGTGCGTTTGCATTATGATGCATGTGTTGTACTTGATGGAAACCCACTTATAGCAGAACAACTCACTTGTATATGGTAACTAGATGAATCTACTTAACTAGATGAATCTACAGGAGAGATATCATATGTGATAGAATGCATGACGGTTGTGATGTGACAAAATGCAGTGTAGTTCAAAGGAATCATTTCAGAAGTAATACGGAAAATTATAGTATAACAGGTCTATTAAGAGGTAACATACATTGGTACAAAATAATAAGAAGATGGAACTAAGGTCTATTGATCAAAATAAAGAAGGTAAAGGAAAGGTTAATGTAAAGTAGTTTAAGAAGCATACACAAATCCACTTAGTCAAAATAGTGTATACACACTGGTCCATAGAACAAAAAGAACATATATACACACACTCCCACAGGAGGAAAAAGCACATACATGTTGGAAAACCAAGGTTTTGGTCTGAGGTATTTGGTCCAAGGTATTTGGTCTGAGGTATTGACCCTAGGTATCTGGTCCAAGGTATTGGTCCTAAGTGGTTTTGGTCTGAGGTATTGACAAAGGATCTAAGTATATAAGGAGGAGAATATCAAAGGGCTAAGTGCACAAGTAATGAGTATGTTATGAAGTGTTTGATCATAAAGAAAATATGCATGTTATGGGTTTCTAATGCTTTGCTTGATCTGAACTAAGGATGCACTTGAGTGATTGATGATGGATGTGATCTAATGACAGATTAGGATCATAATGGCGTATCATTATGAGATCTGATAATGGATAGGCTAGATCTAATTTCTAATGCACATTTTATCCTTTAGAAGTGATGATCTAGGTATGCCTGAAGTCTGGAATTGTAGTAAGTATTCACATATCTGTACACTGGTTCACTTTGATGAAGTTGCATATACACGCTGGTTCGGCTCTTCCAAGTAGCGTATGCAAAATAAAAGCTTGATGTTTAGAGATGATTAATCTATAAAATCAATGTTGTTGTTTTAATACTATTTGTCAATGATGTCTTCTTAGATATGAAATTAGAATTGAATGGATAAGGAATTTGAATTTGATTGATTGATTGATTGAGAAAGAAGGGTGATCCTTGTTGATATTTGTTTAGAACTTTGAAATATGACAGTATATCTTCAGAATGTCACTGATTGGTATAATTTATGGTTTAGAGGTTTTATGATTCAGTATATTTAGAACTATACCCAGGTTGGGCAAAAGGAAGTAGCGTATACACGCAAGTTTGCTTCATTGAAGGAGTGTACACATTCTGACACATGGATTTTGAAGTTACAGTTAGTTCTGATTGTTGATGAAGTGTTATGGGTTCAGATCTATGTACTGGTTACAATGATCTGTCTGTTCTGTTAGAAAATTATATATTACGGAGCAATGGAACACATAAAATATTGCAGAAATATAAACAAAGAAAACACACAAAGAAAGAGACACATAGATATACGTGGTTCACCTAGTTTGGGCTACGTCCACCCCGAACAGCCAATCCTTCCCTTTTATTATCAATCAAAATGAAGAGATACAACCTACAGCAAAACCGCTGTAATATCCTTTGTTTTCTCTCACAGTCTCACCTCTATGTTTCTCGCTCACCGAATACACATCTACCTCACAGTCTCAAATACAATGCCCTCATATAAAGAGAGGGGTTGCCTTCTAGGGCAAAAAACCCTAAACTAAACATAAGTTCTACCGTCAGATCATCCACCTAATGAACGGCCCAGATTGACTAGAAATTACTATACTTTTACAAGGGAATTTTACAGTTGTTTTTAGCTTCAGGGGCGCTGCGGTTATTAATAATCGCGCCCACGGAAGCGATTATTTTACGGGCGGCGTTTCCGCCCCATTTTGAACTGGGGTCCAATATGCCGGTACTATAGAAGATAATCAGGCTCCACACCCAACCTGTTCCAATTGATTGGTTGATTTTGATTAAGTTTGAATGAATGGTTGATTCAATTGTGTCAAAGGTTCAGCGATTGTTTGATTCAATTGCGTTAGAGGTTCAAAGGTTATAGTGATTGATTGTTCAATTATATCAGAGATTGATGATTGGGTTTTAGTGATTGGTTGATGCAGATGTATTTCATGGTTGTGCTGTAGTGGTGATTGATTTTGAGCTTCAATGTTACTAATGGGTCTAGTGTGAAAATTTGTGAAACGTGGTCCTTGGAGGATACTGAGGGTTGGAGCCTTTAGTGAGGAAGTCAAATCTTCCTACCAGTAGTGGCTGCTGATTTGATCAGGGGGTTCGAGCTCCCTTTTAGTAGCAACTAGAGAACGAGTGAAGTTTATAGTCCTCTATAGGTCGAAGCCTACATACTAGTAAATATATTGGATAATACAAGCACTAGGTCTTTGTAGCTCCCTTCTAGAAGAAGCTAGAGAATGAGAGAAGGTTACAACCTTCTGCAGGTGGGTGATTGCATACTGGTATGAGTCTGCAACAGTACAAGATTATAAACATATTTTCTTATTATTAAAAGAAGATAGAGATGACATTAGCAGATGGTTTCCACCCACATTGGGTTTCCACGTTAAATTTTGGTGTTCATGTGTGTTGCTTATGTGTGATGGTTTATTTTGTTATCACTGCACATGGTTACTGTTTAATGTTTAATAAAGTACTGATGCATTGATTAAAGATCAACATATGATGAATTAACTGAATCATAAGTTCACTGGATATATGATGGTTGTATTATGAACAATTTCGTGCACATGTGAGTTCCCCTCTCTGAAGTATCATATATAAATCTGATTATGGAAATGAAAAAGTTATTGATTTATAAATACTGATTCACCCCCTCTCTCAATATTATTTCCAACAATTGGTATCGAAGCAGGTCTTTTGGCAGAAGCTTGATCGCTTGAAGGAGATCTACAGAAACATTGGGAAAGAAGCTTAAGAAGAAAGTATCTCAAAAGAAGAAGGCATCTCAAAGGAATTGTGACAATGGGAGAGACGACTGGCCATAATGTGGAAGAAACTCTTCAGATTCAGAATCACCTCAGAATGAATATGAAAAAGAAAAAGAATTATCATGTATGAATTTGTTGTCCTCTGGTGATACATTTCTCTATTCATTTGAAGATAATGAATGTGCTAGTAAAACAACATAATTTTCTCTTATGGGTGAAAGAGAAAGAAATCAAATAAAGGCAGAATTTAAAAAGCTCACAGACAAAATTAGAGATCATCAGGATCTATTGGACAAAAGGGAGTGTACCTAAAAAGAAGAGATTACAAGGTTAAAGGCTTAGTTAGAGGAAGGAAACAAAGTAAGGAAACAATATGAAGAAAAGGAAGATCAAAGTCAAAGGTTGCAGGATGAAGTGACATCATTGAGAAATAAGTGAATGGAAAAGACACAATAACCAAGGAACTTATAGAAAGAACCAACTACTGTGAAGGTCTTGAAGCTGTGGTCATTTATTTAAAAGAAGATCTAAAATATTCAAAGAAGCATAATGAAGAACTACTCCAAGCATTCGAAGAGCAAGAAAATGAAGTTCTCGAATTAAGGCAACAAGTGAAAGAAGGAAGAAAAGCTGAAGAAATCATGAAGAAACAATATCTTGAAAAGGAAGAGAAATATCAAGTTGAGGTAAATATTCTAAAAGGTAAATTAGAAGAAAAGGATAAACCTTTATGATTTCAAGATATTACTAAGATTTTGGTTGATACTCTTAGTAGTTAAAGGTCTCCTGCCATCAAATCTGGTCTTGGTTTTCATGGAACTGTTAAAGGTGCATCTAGCTCACAACCTGAAGCAAGCAACTCTAATGAAACATCTAAAATGCTCAACAAGGAGCTAAGAGGTCAACCCCATCAACAACCAAGGAAAGAAACTCTTCAAAGAAAATCATTTACTCCTAACTATGGAAATGATAATCGGTTCTTTCCTCGGATGAATAATGTTGAATGTTTCATATGTCATAATTTTAGACATGTTACAACCAGATGTAGAAGTAGAATTGTTCAAGCTAGTAACCGTCACACAAAAATATCATCAGCTTCCAGGTACTTCAAGGGATATTTTTTTTCTTGCAATATGTTTGGTCACGAAGCCATTAACTTCTATAGAGGTAATATGAAACATATAAGATGCTATGCTTGTAACAAGTTTGAGCATATAGAAAAAGAATGCAGGAGCAAAATTCAGACAACATACCAAAAGGAGAAAACATCATCACACTCCAAGGTATGGAAGAAGAAGGAAGTACAACCAGAAATATGTTGCATAGCTCAGTATATAGATAGAACAAACTCAGGAGAAATTGAGAGTATGAAATTTCAGTATTCTAATTCTCATATGCAGTTATCATGAAGACAAGTTGTGTATATACGAGAGTTCGAAGTTGCATAGTCGTGTATATGTTGATTGGATGAAGAAGTAGTGGGATAGACTTAGAAAAATTATCTGATATGGTTCAGAAAACTACCAATTATCTTTTTTGTCTTGATGATTGATGACTAAAGTCTGTGGATGTTGTTTAGAAGTTCTTTTGATCCTCATAAGTTTTTGGTAACTTGATGTATATTTGATTTATGATTATGCCTTGATATTTCTTACTGACATATACAATTATCAGATTTCATAGTGAACATGTGGCATAGGTTCAGGGGGAGAATATTCTAAGATTCTAATAATGCATTGTTGGCGTTATGTCTAGAATTTTTTGGTACCTAATGATTCTTATCAATTGTGATGATGCTTATGTGGATAAAATGTTTAAATGATACATCATGCTATGTTGCGGTTATGAGTTGCCTATGATGAAGTCTTAGATGATGCTTGTGTTGCTTGGGGTTACATAGTTGTTATTCAGATCAGATTTATGGATTATTGTGGGTGACTATTTGATGATGCATACTGATGAGCCCCAAAAATGGATAATTATATGGGTTCATTCAACCTCCTAATTTGACTTAATCCACAATTCTCATTAGTTTATTGCATGTTTTTGATTATATTTATGCTAGTAGAGTGAATTGGGTTAGTCATTATGCCAACAAGACTAATGTGTGCTTTATGCAGTCCTTTTGGTCAATTTGGAGACAAAGTAAAAGGTTTAAATGAGCACTTGGTAGCCAAATTCGTGCAGAGGATTTTTAGGAAGGTGTTCCCTTCATTTATGGGACCTTACTTCGAATTCTCCACCATCATCTCAGAGTTCAAGGGCCACCAAATCGATTATCACAAGGGCAACCAAGCAAGTCAAGTAGGACTACTGTTAATTGCAAGTTTTGGGCATCCAAGTCCCTAAACTTTAGGAGGACTGTTGGGGTCCTCAATTCGTATAAATAAGAGGGCTTAGGGCCTCATTTCAGTTAGTCATTTTGTTGATTGAAGATAGCTAGTTTGTAGTTCGATTTTAGTCATTTTTTAGGCAGTAAGTTAGCTCTGCATTTCAGCACATTTCCAAGTTTTCCTTGTGGACAATTTTCAGAATGTAACTATTCTTTTGATCAATAAAGATGAATCCATCTTTGCACTGGCTCTAATGTCTCTTAGGAGGCTGTAGCTCTTGGGATTGGGCCCATCTCAAGTGCCCAATACCTCCTTTGTTTACTTTCATGTGTCTTTGTTGCATTCTTAGAATAAATTTTTTTATTTAGATTAAAATATTGCTTTGTTACTTAGGTCATTTTTTATGATTAACATAGCTTTTCATGTTCAGAATTACTTGATAGGTTAACCACAGGGAAGATCTTCAGAAAAAGGCTACCAAGAACCTTGGATCTCACTTCCACCTCAGTGGAATCATGAGCTGGGACCAAGGTGACCTTGCTGCCACCAAAAACACTATCTTTGCTTCACCATGCAAGTATTAGTGTTGTATTCTTAGTTGTCCAACTTGATATCAGTTTTGATTTCATGCTTAGGGTTATGATTTCTTAGTTTCATAGTTATTTCATCTGATTTAATTGCACATAAACTTCTATTCCATTTCTTTGCTGTTATCTAGGTTAGAATAGGCTAACGTAGATAGGTCTTTGATTTTCCAAGTCCTTGTTTGTGTCGTTTGAAAAGAAACTTGCAGAGAACCTGTTATACTTCGCTATCTTCCCATACTCAATCAATCCCACCTGCTTCATCCTCTACTTCAAATCCCTTCCTTACATTTTCCATGTTCCCTCTCTTTGACCTAGTTTTCATATTTTTGTGCAACATTGCCTTATCCCTCCTTGAACAAATCCAACCATCTTGATCACTTCTCATCTCAATCCACCAAGTCCTGGACCTCCTCACACCCTTATCTAGCCTCCATACCCACTTCTCCACCTTCCTTTTTTGTGCAACATTGCCTTATCCCTCCTTGAACAAATCCAACCATCTTGATCACTTCTCAGCTCAATCCACCAAGTCCTGGACCTCCTCACACCCTTATCCAACCTCCATACCCACTTCTCCACCTTCCTTCACCCATCAACCCTCCAAAATCCCATTTCTGAACATCTTGTAGAAAATTACAGATATCCTGTAGAAATTCCCGAACATCCTGTAGAACCCCTGCAGACTTCTTGTAGAAGCTCACAGATGAGGTTTATTGATAGCCAAACTCTGTGAAACTCTATGGAAGGGTGTTAGGGACCCCTTAGGCCGTCTCTAAGCCCTCCTGACCTTCTCCAAGCATTTTGTCTCACCAATCCACCTCTGCACAGTAAAAAACAGTTAAATCACATGCATAATAATTCTGCCAACTTACTCAAAATAAAAAATGATGTTTTTTCTAGATTTTATTACAAAAGTAGCTTAGTCACATGCACTTTACCTTTATAAAAGTCAATGGCATCCATTTGCACTACTTCCATCACATTTCTTGCACCAGTAGGGTTAGTCGGTAAAACTAGGGTTTTCTAGGGTTTGTATTTCCTTTCCGCTTTCAGTTTCTTTCTGCAAGTAGATTAGCCTCCTTTGAGTTAGCTTTCATCCATCAGTTAAAAAGCTTCTTCTAAGAGCTCATAGAAGTTGGCTTAAGCTCCTAGTGGACTTGTGCCAGTTGATTAAGTGATAGCTGCGACAAGAGCTAGTACTTGTGCATATAGCATTGTCGCTCCCAAGTTTGTTACAAACTACCGGGTTGATAAAATTAAAGAAGGGAGTCCTAGGAGTTGCAGCATTATTGATGCAATACTGGGGCCCACCACTCTTTTTGGCGCCATTGCCCAGGAAGCGTCAAAGTATTTGTGATTGTTTCTTTTCTTCTATTTTTTTCTACTCCAATCTTTTGCTAAGTAGTTTATTTTAGTTCCATTCTGCAATTTCATTTTTGCAAAAGTAAATTAGACATTTCCTGCTTCATAGATTAGCCTTTCAATTTCGCAATTTCAATTCTACAAGCGTAGTCTAGCATTTCATTCCTACAATTTGATTTCAGAAAAATAGATTAGTCCTTTCCTGCTTTCATTTCAATTCCGCATTTTCATTTCTGCAAGATAGATTTTGGTTAGTTGCAGTTCAATCTGTTTCAGTTTTGCAGGTACAAGTAGAAAAATACAAAAATCAACCAAAAAGATTTCCTTTCCTGCCTTGTAGGAGTAGAGATAAGTTAGAAAAATGATTGTACAACACCCCCACTGCTTCACACACCCAACCTTCTCTCTTCTTCAATGACTATGATTAAAGAACCCTTAGGTGGATAGCAAGATATATTTGAAGAAGCTCAAGGGAAGAAGAAGAAGAAAACATTCTTCTGGAGAAAATGGTTGCAAACAGAAATTTTGGGAGCAATACCTTATCCAAAAATGAATTTGCAAATCAGATGGAAGATTTCAAGAGTGATATGAGGTAGTTTCTTGCCATGCAATTGGATACCTGACAGAGCTAAAGGAAGCAAGAGGAAGCCAAGAGGTCTTTGGCCATCTTTTGTCCTAGGTGCACTAGAAAGCATCCTAGGCATGAATGTGCATTGCACTCCATAGAAGTGTGTTTCGTCTGTGAATAATACCATCCTACAAATCAGTGCCCTTCCTTGCCTGGACTTAAAGTTGCATATCCGAGAACCAAAAGAGCCACTGAATCACTCTATTTCATGAACCAAAGGAGGCCACATGGACCCATACCTTACCAGCAGGAACTGCAATGGACATCCGATACCTATAACAACCCCTATCAAGCCACTTCCATGCCTTCTTGGGGTCCCCCTGCTCATCCTTCCTAGTTCACACCTCCTCCTTGGTCCTTCGTAGATCCATGTTATGCCCAACCAGCTGCCTATTCATTTTACTCTTATGCTCAGCTACAATCTCAGAGGAATGCACCTCATTAGGGGTGGAGGCCCCAGTACAACTCTCCTCCCGATCATTTTCCTCCACCACCTGCCCGACCACAAACCCATCCACATCCATCTCAAATATACACCACCACTCAGCTACTCGTACTGCCATTTCCAAACCCGCACATTGGAATAGCTCAACCCAATTTCAAAGTTGAGGCACAACATGTCCAAATGACTCCTCTTGAGCTCAATGATCTTCACCATAGCTCAGGAAGAGTATTGCAAAAAAGAGATTATCTTCAAAGAATTGAAGGACCACATCCAGCAAAAGAAGATTCAAGAGAGGAGATCAAAGAACCATGGGCTGCAATTGATGAAGAGAAGAAATCATAATCAGAGATCGAGAGAGTTCCCTCATGGTTACCATTAAATCCTCCATGTACTCAAGAGAAAAGTTAGCAAACAAAGGAAAATGAGAAGATCATGGTAGAAGGTGACATGAAGAACCAAGGATATCAGAGCTATATTGAGATATGGTTTCAGACGGTCACTAAGTTGCAGCAATACTCTCTTCTTCAGCTATGTTTGATCCCTTCAAAGTCAAATCATTTGGTCTCTGAAATCCAGATAGTTGTCAAAGCATTCATTTCAAGCCTCCACATCATTTTTTCTCTAATCTCGATGTGCACATGGCTCCATTGGAAGTATTCTTATACTTGAGAACAATTTTGTTTTTCAAGTAGGGTAGGGTAGAGAAAAAAAGAGAAAAAAAAAAAGAAAAAGAAAAAAAAATGAAAAAATGGAAATAAGAGGAAAAATATAAGGTGAAAAACTCCTCGGAGGTGCCTTAGATTGGCTCATTGATTGAAAACCTCCATGAGGCAGTCAATGGGTTGGAAAAAAGAAGAAAAAAGAGAAAAGAAAAAGAGAATAAGATCCCTGGGTGAAAACCTCCCTTGGAGGTGCCCAAGGCTGGAAATTAGGGTGAAAACCTCCCTTTGAGGCACCCAAGGTAGGAAATTACAGTGAAAACCTCCATGAGGCCCCCTAGTTGTTTTCAAAAAAGAAAAAAAGAAAAAGGAAAAAAGGAAAAAAGAAAGCAAGACTAATCTCTATGAAAAATTGCAGGTTGCAGTGAATACTTTGCAGGAAAAGAGGGGCACGCAAAACGAGGACAGGAGTTCGTACCAGGCTCCAAGACATCCCTTCAGACACTCCCTCCATGGCCACTCACCTCTCCTAGGATTTGGTCACATTCAGGTCAAGATTTGGCTTTCTACAGGAAGTTCAAGGCTTTTCTATAGGAAGTTCCAGGCGTTTCTACAGGAAATTCTGAATTTCTACAGGAAACATCCTGTAGAACCTTTGGACGAACCAAATTCAATTTTAAAAGGGAAACCAATGGTTGGAATCTATTGGTTAGGCCTGCAAGCACCCTTGTTTCCATCGCTCACCTTTCTCCATCATTTTTTCCACCTCATTGTGCTTCTACAGGAAGTTCCTGTAGAAATTAAAGGAAGTTAGAAATGGATTTCAAAAAGGCGGTTTGGCAAACATGATAGCTTCCTAAAGGGTTCATAAGTCCTCCTGCAATCTTCAAACTCCTCCTCCATCATCTCCATGCCTACATCACAACCCAAGCTCATTTCTTTTTACCATGCAAAAACTTGCAGAATGCTTTGAAGAAAAAATACATAGAACATAATTTGTTTTTCCCTAGCTTGAAAACCGTGCATCCATTTGCAAAAATGTTACAGGGGAGTTGTATAGGGATGATGGAAACATGCCCGAGAAATTTCAGCCAATTCTGGTGCACGGTTTCCAAGAAATCAACTGCCATCACCTTCAGCCATTTTTGCATTTTCTCCATATTCATGCATCCGTTTCAAAACCTGTTTCATGGGGGAGATGCACATGGGTGATAATAGCCTACCCAAGCAGTTTCATCCGATACCAATGCATGGTTTCTGAGAAATTGATCTTTGTAATCTTCAGCCATTTTCCATTTTTCTTGAAATATGTGCATCCATTGATTGCAATTTTTCTATGGTAGGTGGATAATTATGATAGGAACATGCTAAAAAAGTTTCAGATCGATCCGGTCTATCGTTAGGGAGCAATGGCGAAAACAAGTTTTGGTCCTGTGAAAATTCAACATTAGCAACTTGAGGGTGCAAATCTGAACGTGGAAACAAATTCTTGCAGTGTACATCTGACCAGAGGATACCTGCAAAAGAAAAATGGCCATGAATCAGAAACCAAGCCATGATGCAACCACAGAAACAAATGCAGTAGCAAAGAGCACCTCACAACAGCCACATTCGTCTTCTAGGTAGGTGACTAAACTCGTTCCTCTGATTGCGTGACTATAACTTGAAAACTGAATGAGCAATGAGATGGTGGTAAATAAAAAATCATTGTCTAGCTAACTGGCCACCCTCATCCAGTTCAACTGTGCTCGATGGGTGAATATGACACGTGCGCTCAGCCATCTCAGGTGGAAATCAGGAAACTGGTAGTGGTGACTATTTGATCTTCAATGTAATTTATGGAGTGATCACAAGTAGGAAATAGGATGTTTCGTGGCAGCACTGCCATCTGCATGACCCAACGCACATTTTGGCCACTTCACTCCCCCATCGCAAATCACGTCGCAATTAAAAATGCTCGGCTGACTCTCACCACCCACTAATTAATTTTTACTTGCAACATCCTTAGCTGAAGTATGTGCGCTCTGCTCCCACAATTTGTTAACCTATCATCCTCCACTAAGCTTTACGGCCTGTTTCAAAATTCTCCTGTGTCGCAGGCTCGTTCAGAAGCACCGTGACATCCTACAGAAGTCGGCAACATGTTCTACAGGAAGAGGCTCTACAGGAAATATAACACAATCTTCCGAAGCAGAGAAAATGGATTTTTCTTCGACAAATTTGGAGTCTCGAGAAAGGTAGGATCGAAAACACTCTTCCATGTATGATATACTCCAAAAGGTGATGAATTGAGCTGTTTTGAATTGGACGGTTAGAGAAAAGTCTGCCTGTGGGTCAAAATAGCAGTTTACTTGTGGTTTCATGAAATTTCTTTGTTGGTTTTGCGTCAATATTCTCCTTCATAGTTCCTGTTAAAACATTTTTTCTCTTGTAGAAAAGATAAACCAATGGCAGGGCTATCCTATGTGAAAAAATGTGAATTTTACATGGTTATATGTATGCTGGGGGGTGGAAATTGAGCTCTACACTCTGTCTAGGGAAACCAAAACCTTCCTTTCGTACACAGACAATTGACTTTCTTAAAACCAGGGAACTAGCACATAGTTAAAACATAAACACGTGAGGGATGTTGTCTTCAAGTTCGAAGAAGGAAACCATAAAACAACAAGCCCTTTCTGATCATGCCAAGAGGGTTTATCAGAAAGGAACCCTCGGATTCTAGAAAATTGCGTGAAACTCCCGAGGTGGTGAACCTATTCACCCGTGCCCATTGGATGACCTTTTGTGACAAAATTCAAGGTCATGACGATGAGGTAACATAAGAGTTCTTAATGTCCCTGCAGCCTAAAACAAAGACACTGGCCACTATGGATTTCAGAGGGTTGACCCTAAAGCCTACCCCACCACTCATTAGAAGAGAAAGTCAGTGAAAAAGAAACACAGGTCATACCGCCACAGAGAGAACAAGAAGAGAAACAAGGAAAAGGCCAAGTTGCAAAGCCTAAAGCTGTGGGAGGCACAATGGCACAAACAACCAGGGAGAAGAGATTGAAGAGCAGGGAAAATAAGACTGAAAAATTCCAAACAAGTGAGGACAAAACCAAGGAAACCACACCAAAATTAAAAGAGAAGACACCCCCAACCAAGCAGACCTAAACAATGAAGACAGTTTCTACATGAAGCCAGAAAACAATTTCTACAGGAAGCCAGAAAGCAGTCAGCATAGGACTTTCTACAGGAAGCATGGAGACAGGGCAACAAAAGGAAAAATCGCCTGAGATTTTAGCTAGGGAGGCAGCAGTTGTGCTGGCCACCCTAAGCACATCTCCAAAGCAAAAAGGGAAGTGAAAGAGGGAGCCTTCCATGTATTTTAAGGCAAGAAGGAGCATGCGGATAAAAATTGGCAAACCCCAACCACTGTCAAAAGAGCCAATCACGATTTTAGACACCCCAGCTACACAAAAGGAGAGGTCTCCCTCAAAGGCATCCATCACCTATGAACGAGGAAGCCTTAAGACATCCACCTAGAGAGAAAGAATGAAAATGTTGGACACAAAGGCCTCCCTACAAGATGCCGAGATAGTTCTATAGGAATCTGAGAATTCTCTAGGAAAAGGAGTGCAGACAGTGGGAAGAAGCAGAGAGAAAAGCATAGTTTCATTACTGAGAAGAGGAAATCACTTCAGAAGCTTGTAATTATAGAGAGGCCACCAAGGGTATCAAAGATAAGGAGATAGATTAGTTGCTCAGAGGATGAGCAACACTTTCAGTAGGGGGTGATGATGAGCCCCAAAATGGATAATTATATGGGCTCATTCAACCTCCTAATTTCACTTAATCCACCATTCTCATTATTTTATTGCATGTTTTGACTATATTTATGCTAATAGAGTGAATTTGGTTAGTCATTATGCCAACAAGTCTAATGTGTGCTTTATGCAATCTTTTTGGTCAATTTGGAGACAAAATCAAAGGCTTAAATGAGCACTTGGCAGCCAAATTCGTGGAGAGGATTTTTAGGAAGGTGTCCCCTTCATTTATGGTCCCTTACCTCAAATTCTCCACCATCAGCTCGGAGTTCAAGGGCCACCAAATCAATTATCACAAGGGCAACCAAGCTAGTCAAGTAGGACTGCTGTTAACTGCAAGTTTTAGGCAGCCGAGTCCCTAATGTTTAGTAGGACTGTTGGGGTCGTCAATTTGTATAAATAAGAGGGCTTAGGGCCTCATTTCAGTTAGTCATTTTGTTGGTAGAATTTAGCTAGTTTGTAGTTCAATTTGAGTCATTTTTAGGCAGTAAGTTAGCTCTGCATTTCAGCACATTTTCAAGTTTTCCTTGTGGACAATTTTTGGAATGTAACTATTCTTTTGATCAATAAAGATGAATCCATCTTTGCACCAACTCTAATCTCTCTTAGGAGGCTGTAGCTCTTGGGGTTGGGCCCATCTCAAGTGCCCAATACCTCCTTTGTTTACTTTGATGTGTCTTTGTTGCATTCTTAGAATAAAATCTGTTATTTAGATTAAAATATTGCCTTGTTACTTAGGTCATTTTTGATGATTAACATAGCTTTTCATGTTCAGATTTACTTGATAGGTTAATCACAGGGAAGATCTTCAGAAAAAGGCTACCAAGCACCTTGGATCTCACCTCCCCCTCAGTGGAATCATGAGCTGGGACCAAGGTGACCTTGCTGCCACCAAAAACACTGTCTTTGCTTCACCATGCAAGTATTAGTGTTGGATTCTTAGTTCTCAAACTTGATATCAGTTTTGATTGCATGCTTACGGTTATGATTGCTTAGTTGCATAGTTATTTCATCTGATTTCATTACACATAAACTTTTGCTCCATTTCTTTGCTGCTATCTAGGTTAGAATAGGCTAACGTAGATAGGTCTTTGATTTTCCAAGTCCTTGTTTGTGTCGTTTGAAAAGAAACTTGCAGAGCACCTGTTATACTTCGCTATCTACCGATAGTCCATCAATCCCACCTACGTCATCCTCTACTTCAAATCCTTGCCTTACATTTTCCACGTTCCCTCTCTTTGGCCTAATTTTCATATTTTTGTGCAACATTTCCTTATCCCTCCTTGAACAAATCCGACAATCTTGATCACCTCTCAGCTCCATCCACCCAGTCTTGGACCTCCTCACACCCTTATCTAGCCTCCATACCCACTTCTCCACCTTCCTTCACCCATCAACCCTCCAAAATCCCATTCTGAATATCCTGTAGAAAACTACAGACATCCTGTAGAAATTCCCAAACATCTTGTAGGACCCCTGCAGACTTTCGGTAGAAGCTCACGGATGAGGTTTCTTGATAGCCAAACTCTCTGAAACTCTCTGGAAGGGTGTTAGAGACCCCTTAGGCCCTCTCTGAACCTTCCCAGCCTCCTCCAAGCATTTCCCCTCACCAATCCACCTCTTCACAATAAAAAACAGTTAAATCACATGCATAATAATTCTGCCAACTTACTCAAAAATACAAAAAGATGTTTTTTCTAGATTTTATTGTAGAAGTAGCTTAGTCACATGCATTTTACCTTTCCAAAAGTTAATGGCATCCATTTCCACTGCTTCCATCACTGTTCTTGCACTAGTAGGGTTAGTTGGTAAAACTAGGGTTTGTTAGGGTTTGCATTTCCTTTCTGCATTCAGTTTCTTTTTGCAAGAAGATTAGCCTCCTTTGAGTTAGCTTTCATCCATCAGTTAAAAAGTTTCTTCTAAGTGCTCATAGAAATTGGCTTAAGCTCCTAGCGGACTTGTGCCAGCTGATCAAGTGATAGTTGCGGCAAGAGCTAGTACTTGTGCATATAGCACCATCGCTCCAAAGTTTTTTACGAACTACCGGGTTGATAAAATTACAGAAGGGAGTCACAAGAGTTGCAGCATTATTGCTGCAATACTGGGGCCCACCACATACAATACATATATGTTTCTTACCTGGTGATCTTCATAAGGACAAGGATAAGTACAAATCTTGAGTACACAACTTCATTATTTGATGATGAGCCACTCATTTCTTTTATGCTATTGTCATCATGCCTTCAAAGATGCATAAAGTTCATATGGTGAAATTATGATGCAGGATTCCTATAGTTATTGACTCTCACATGGTTGTGGATTGTTGCTATTGATGGTATCAAGAAATCTCGACAAATGACTATGAGCTCATGGTTTTCTAGATGCATAGTTGATGGATACACATTATGTTGGATACATGGATGATTACTTAAGTTGAATATTGAAAAATATCATTGGTTGGCCAAGAGAATGGTGTTATTATAGGTTTCATGAAGACATAGCTATTTGAAAACATGGATATTCAGAGACATGGCTTACTTAGTCACATAATGATGACGACTTCTTACTTTATGATGATAGTTTGTTGGTCTGGATGTTGCTGATAGATGCTTATGGTGCGGATCATACATGGTGTATGATAGTTGCTGATGACTATCATTGTCTTGTTTAGATCTTTGGTCTGTATTATAAATTTCATGTATATCATTCAATGTGAAGGTCATATAAAGACCCATCATGTAATAATATGTCTTTGTCTATCGTAGTCTTTTAATGAGTCCTTTTTGGTCATATGATGTAATTTGTACCCCCACTATGCATGGTAAGGATGATGTAACAATTGCTATATTTCAGTCATGTATAAACAATTGGTATATCCCCACTTGGTTGGGTAGATGATTCAAATTGGTATATCCCCACTTGGTTGGGAGATTGATGTATGTATGAGTCATTGATGATAGGAAGGTCATACTCACATATTTGAGTTATAAATTCATGTTATTCCTTTAGAAAATAATTTTTAGCAGACTCTACATGTGCTCACGGGGAGCATGGATGGTATAGTGCATCTTAGCATGAACAAAGGGGGAGTTTAATAAGATAATTCAGCATGTGCATAGGGGGAGAATGATCAATATTCAACTGTTCATATATGAAAGTCTTCATTTTGGTCAGCCCTTTGCCCTTGATATCAAAGGGGGAGAATATCTTGGTCCTCCCTTTGCCCTTGATGTCAAAGGGGGAGAATATTTTGGTGTTGCTTGCTATCTCTAACAGTTTCTACATCTTGCAGTAATCAACACCAACATGGTTGCCATCAAGTCCAAAAGTGGAGATTGTTGGCATTATGATGCATGTGTTGTAATTGCTGGCAACCCACTTGTAGCATAACAACTCACTTGTATATGGTAACTAGATGAATCTACTTAACTGGATGAATCTAAAGGAGAGATATAAGATGTGACAGAATGCATGACAGTTGTGATGTGACAAAATGCAAGGTAGTTCAAAGGAATCATTTCAGAAGTAATATGGAAAATTACTGTATAACAAGTCTATTCAGAGGTAATAGGGCATTGGTACAAAAGAAAAAGAAGATGGAACTAAGGTCTATTGATCAAAATAAAGAAGGTAAAGGAAAAGGTTGATGTAAAGTAGTTTAAGAAGTATATATGCAAATCCACTTAGTAAAAACAACGTATACATGTTGGTCTATAGAACAAAAAGAGCATATATGTATACATGCACTCCCATAGGAGGAAAAGCGCGTACATGTTGGAAAACCAAGGTTTTGGTTTGAGGTATTTGGTCTAAGGTATTTTAGTCCAAGGTATTGGTCCTAAGTTGTTTTGGTTCGAGGTATTGACAAATGATCTAAGTATATAAAGAGGAGAAGATCAAAGGGCTAAGTGCACAAGTAATGAATATCTTATGAAGTGTTTGATCAAAAAGCAAATATGCATGTTATAGGTTTCTAATGCTTTGCTTGATTTGAACTAAGGATGCGCTTGAGTGATCGATGATGGATGAGATCTAATGATGGATCAGGATCATAATGACTTACCATTATGAGATCTGATAATGGATAGGCTAGATCTAATTGCTAGCGCATGTTTTATCCTTTATAAGTGATGATCTTGGTATGTCTGAAGTTTGGAATTGCAGTAAGTATTTGCAAATCTGTACACTCGTTCACTTTGATGAAGTTGTGTATACATGTTGGCTTGACTTTTCCAAGTAGTGTATGCAAAAGAAAAGCTTGATGTTCATGGATGACTGATCTATCATATCAGTGTTGTTGTTTTACTACTGTTTGTTAATGATTTCTTCTTAGATCTGAAATTAGAACTGAATGAATAAGGAATTTGAATTTGATTGATTGATTGATTGAGAAAGAAGGGTGATCCTTGTTACTATTTGTTTAGAACTTCATAATATGACAATAGATATTCAGAATGTCACTGATTGGTACAATTTTTGGTTCAGAGGTTTTATGATTCAATATCTTTAGAACTGTATGTAGGTTGGGAAAAAGGAAGTAGCGTATACACGCAGGTTTGCTTCATTGAAGGAGCGTACACATTCTCACACATGCCTTTTGAGGTTACAATTAGTTTTGGTTGTTGGTTTAGATCTATGGACTGGTTACAGTGATTTGTCTGTTCCAGTTGATTGGTTGAATTTTATTAAGTTTGAATGAATGGTTGATTCAATTTTGTTAAAGGTTCAGTGATTGTTTGATTCAGTTGTGTCAGAGCTTCAAAGGTTTCAGTGATTGATTTTTCCAGTTATATCAGAAATTGATGATTAGGTTTCAATGATTGGTTGATGTAGATGTATTTGATGGTTGTATTGCAGTGGTGATTGATTTTGAGCTTCAATGTCACGAATGGGTCCAGTGTGAAAATTTGATGAAATGTGGCCTTCATATTGTAGTATTGTGTACCAGGAGCATCTAGTGTGAAAATTTATGAAATTTGGTCCTTGGAGGATACTAAGGGTTGGAGCGTTCAATGAGCAAGTTGAAGCTTCCTTCCAGCAGTGGTTGGTGGTTTTTTTAGGGGTTGGAGCTCCATTCTAGTAGCAGCTAGACAATGAGTGAAGGTTGAAGCCTTCTATAGGTCGAAGCCTACGTACTAGTAAATATATCAGCTAGTACAAGAACTAGGGGATTGTAGCTCCCTTCCAGAAGGAGTTGGAGAATGAGAGAAGGTTGCACACTTCTGCAGGTGGGTGCCTATGTACTGGTATGAGTCTACACTAGTACAAGATTGTAAACATATTTTCTTCTTATTATAAGAAGATAGAGATGACAACAGTAGGTGGTTTTTACTCACATTAGGTTTCCACCTTAACTCTTGGTGTTCATGTGTGTTGCTTATGTGTGATGGTTTATTCTGTTATTATAGCACACGGTTGATGTTTAATGTTTAAAGTACTGATGCAATGATTAGAGATCAATATATGATGAATTAATTGGATCATAAGTTTAGTTGATATACGATGGTTTCCTTAAGAACAGTTGTGTGCACACACAAGTTCCCTTATCTAAGGTAGCATATATAAATATGCTTATGGAAATGAAAAAGATATTGATTTGTAAATACTGATTCACCCCCATTCTCAATATTATTTCCAATAGTGTCCAAACAAGAAGGTGGACAAGAAGCCCTCAAGAGGAGTAGAAGGTTAAGCTTTGGATTCATGGTTCAAGCTTGATTTCACCCTCATCGCATGCATGGTGAGCATAATTATGGGTAGTGTGTGGTAGATGGATAGTGGTGCCAAATACCATATGATGAGAAACCGAGAATTTTTTAGTGACTTGGAGGAGAAAGATATCTAGATGCACATCAACATGAGAGATGATGGAAGATATAGTGTGATCGATATTAGTACAATTGATTTTCAGAGGGAGTCTAGTTCCCCTCTTGAAACTCAAGGATGTCATGTGTGTTTTGGGTCTGAAGAAGAATCTCATTTTAGTTTATATGTTGGAAGACATTGGCTACAATGTGATATTCAACAAAGGGAAGGATTTAGTGAGACACATAGCCACGGGACAAGTGAAGCGGATTGAGGTTCATGTGAAGAATATTTACAAATAAGATGTGGAAGATTGTGTAGCATTGAGCTCAAAATAAGAGAAGGTACAGAGCTGAGATATTGATGAATTATGGCATATAATAATTTTCCATTTGCATCATGGCACTTTGAAGATCATGTAATAGATTGCTACAAGCCTCCCCAAAGGAGCACTAGAGCAGTGAGATACATGAAAAGGGTATACATTGGGGAAGTACACAAAATCCAACTTCAATGATTGGGACAGTAATGTGGAAGGAGTCCTTAAAATGATTCACTCTAATGTGAGTTAACCTTTCTCAACAACCTCCACTACCAAACACATGTATTATGTAATATTTGTAGATGATTTCTCACGAAAGTGGTGAATCTTCTACATGCAGAAGAAAGAGTAGACATTCTCCAAGTTTATTGAATTTTCAGCACTTGTTGAGAAAAAAACTGACAAGAAATTGAAGGATCTCAAGAGCTATAAAAAGGGTGAGTATGCTTCGAATGAGTTTAAAAATTTTTGTGCAAAGGAAGGAATTCAACATGAGTCAACAATATCCAACAACCCAAAATATAATGGGTGGCTGAGAGGAAGAACATACGTATTGTGGGAGAAACAAGGGAGATGTTGCATGACCAAGGCCTACCACTACACATGTGGGATGAAGCATGCAACACAACGATATATTTGCAGAACAAGAGCCCTCAACGGATTCTTGGCATGAGTACACCAGAGGAATATTTTATAGGGAAGAACTTCCATATATTTGGATCATCAGTTTACTGTCATGTTTCCAAGGAATCAAGGAAAAATATAGAGCCAACAATAGAGTTAGGCATATTTATGGGGTACATAGAAACACCTCATAACTATTGTGTGTACTTGTCATCCCTTAGGATGAAAATTTTTCATTGGGAGCTTCATTTTCATTCAGATTAGGATATTTTAGCTCCAAAAGAAGAACCTCAGGAATTTGTGGAGGTACCAAAAGAAGAGGAGTATAGAGTGGAAACAACCACTCAAGCAAAGACATCCAAATAAGGAAGGAAATGAACCAAGGAAGCTGAAATATTATTGCAAGATGATAGAGAGATTGTGGTAGCACCCACTTCTTAGCACATGTAGAGGAGGTCACCAGATCAGTACATTAGCTACATGGATTTGATGAGTGAGCTTGTAGAGACTGAGCTATCCTCCTTTAAGGATGCTATAGAGAAACCAGTATGGGTTGAGGCTAGATGCTTCTAGAAGCTATAGAGAAACCAGTATGGAAGCATCAAGAAACATAAGGCCATATCTGTGGCCAAGGGGTTCTCTAAAGTGGAGGGAATTGACTATGAGGATACCTTTTCTCCAATAGAAAGGTTCTCTTCTATCATATCAATTATAACACTTGTAGCGCAGATGGGATGTGTTAGGCCTTATAATCTCCTAGGCTGAAAGGGAAACTAAGAAGGGTAACCTCAAACCACTTCAGCTCAATAGCTAGCCCTACTAAGCATGAGAGGGATCTCTCTAAGTCTCTTATTAGTGATATGACTTTAAAGCAAATCAATTTTAGGCTAAATATGTGTATTTTTTTGTTTGTTTGTGAAAATTTGGTTTTTAGGGTTTGTTGAACTTAAGGTTGGGAGCCAAAAATACGTCTAGGCTGTAGGAGTGCAAGAGCAAATATGAGAAGGGGCTAGATATCAAAAGCCATGGTGTATTTTGAATATTGTCAGTGTAGTATAGAAGATACAGTGTGGAAGAAACTAATGAGGATAAATAAACATGATTTCATTAGCTTAGGGAGACATACAAATAACCATGAAAACTAAATAACAGAGCTTGAAAAACAAGAATTCTATGTATTTTACTGTAAGCCATCCATAGAAAGAAGAGATATAATGTAGATAAATATGTTTAGACTATTAGAAAACAAAAATAATGAAGTACAAGCACCATTAATTCACTAGGCTAGAGTTCCTTGAAAATCGCTCCAACCTGTCTCTGTATTAGCTGAAAAGATGATTACATGCAAGCTTCCTTCACAAAAAGTTAAACCCTCTTCTGCTGAGGAGAAATGATACTTATAGACTCTCCTAAACCACTTTCCCACCCTTAGGAGTCAAATTCCTTGGTGGAGGAACTGACTCCAAGATTCTCTCAACCAACAGGTGAGAGTGAGAAGGTGAAACTCAAACACTTCATGAAGAGTTTGTTTAGGAGTTTTCTTCTTTTATGAGGCCTAGTAGACATCAAAAACAACCTATGATGTACATTTATACATGCCTACATCACCTAGCCTTTAAAATAGAGCCATTACATAGAGAATTTGGACTTTGACCAAGTCAAACTAGAAACTAGAAATTTTACACAGTGAAATTTACAAATTAAAACACAAAAAAGTGCAGAAGCACAACATCGACTTTGAGCTAATTGTGAGGTGCCTTCCAGAGGTTAAAATGAAAATCTAAGAGAATGATCAACTAGCCCTTCAAGTCTAGTTTGCATAAAAGTTTTAATTCCTGAATTTCAATCATGGGAAGTCTTTCAAAAATCCATTCTCCCAAGGTCGCTCAAGAAGCGCAACGCCTATCAAAAAAGGGTCCAGAATGCTTGTTTTTTGCCACTTTTTTTCCTTTTTATCCAAAACTGAGCCACCTATACATAATTTGGGAAAATTGGTTTTTAGAGGATGGAAAGATCTTTCCGAAAATGTAGACCTCTCCTCAAATGGAGGCCTCAGCTGAATTTTTGAATTTAGACCAAAAATTCTCAAAAAACATAAAATGATCAGAATTGGCTCAAAATTGGAGGGAATGTGAAAAAAAATCTTTGTTATAGCTTCATTGATCCTTAGCAAGCATATCCAAGTTTCCGTCATCCTTTTCGTCTTTTTTGGCCTCCTTGAGTTTGTTTTCAAGTTGCTTTACCTTGACATTGGCGATCATGTTTTGAGCTTGGTAGTGGTGTGCCATGTGTCTATGAAACTAATTATCTCTGTTTGCCTTCTCAAGGAGCTTCTCCAAATTTTAATTCACTCTATTGAGCCAATATTCCTTATCTTAATCGACCTTAAGGCCAATCTTATGCTCTAGGTCAAGGTCCTCATTTAGCAAAAATTGTTCTTTCTCTTCTTGCAAAGCTTTCTTGAGGCCTCTTGTTATTGGTCTTTTCCTTTTTCCTCTTCCCTATGATGCTTCAGGCTCGCTTGATTCCATGATATCCTTACCTTTGATAACTTGCTGCATTAACTTGGCTTTTTCCTTTTCTAGGATCAACACCTTTTCTTTGAGTTAAATGTTTTCCTATTCAAGGAATGATATAACATACTTTGCCCTTTCCAAATTGATTGCTAGCTCCTTGATTTTGTAGTCCTTATCCTTGATAGTCTGCCTTATGTTGGTGGTATGATCCTCAGTCTTTGAACCAACCAGTTCAAACTCATTCTCAAGTTTGGGTAGCTGAGTCTTCTTCACTGTTTTGCTAGATGACCCCACCTCTGTTTGTTGTTTTGGGGCACTTGGAGACTGAGATGTTGCATTTTCCTCATACCATTTCAAGTTTGCTTCCAAAAAGGCTTGCCAAGCCATACCTCTCTCTGTTAGTTGGTGAAGGACAATGGTTTTGATGATATTGTGATGGAACAATTTTGGGGAGCTCTCTTTTTCCTTTAATTGTATTTTTTCAGACATCTTGGAAATGCTCCTGAATAGATAATTACACATGTTGAGTGGATTTTGAGATGTGAAATGCATCAGGAAGCGGATAAGGCATATAACTTGGAGAATCTACCTTCACAAGTAAAGAACCTCATGACAATTTTCATCAAAGGGGCATATTTCTCCAATAAATATCTGAAAGGCATGAGGTGACTATGTTTATCTCTATATGGCATCTTCAAGAATGGCTTGTAATATTCAAGATCTAGGTTCATTCCTGTGAATCAATATTCACCATTGTTTGATAACCCAATTGCAATTGAGATTGAGGCCACTGAAAAATGGAACTCAACACCAGTAGTGACAACAGTTTGTCCTTTTAGTTGAGTTGCCACCCAATCTATTAGTTGCTCATGAAACCTCACGTCGCTCACCCTTTAGAAAAATTCCAGGCAATGGACATCCTTAAAGCATTGTTTGATGAAAGGATTGGACTTGATTGTATTGCAATTTTATGGTTCATATCTGAGGATCTTCCCTACTTTATGTTGTCTCTTTCTTTCTGGAAAAGGTTCTACTTCCATGATGACACAAAGCCCTAGCAGCAGGTAGCGAAAATAATATGTGAGGTGTGAATGGAAATGAAGTGATTTTTTCACAAAATGATGGGAGAGCCTTGAGAAAGGTGAGAGAAATTTGAAACTGATGAAAAATGTGTGTACAGATGGTGGAAATATGATTTTCTTGTAGGTGGCGAAAACAGGGTTTATGATGAAACTTGTCCAAAAACCTCTAGGAATGAGCTAGTGTTTTGATTTTTGAGTATTAAAACTTTGTTTTGAAGTGGGTAAAATGGCTATAATCTCTCACTAATCGTGTATGTGGGTTTAGGATATCATTTTACATGATTTAGAAATAAAAAATAATGAAGACCATTTTCACCCTTTCATTTCCTATGTAAATTTTCACTACAAACCCTAGCTTGAAGACTTATTGACATGATATGAAATTAGAAAAGCAAGAGATGGAGGATGATGGTCTACTTACTTGTTCCTTAGCTTAGAAGTTGGTAAAATAAAGCTTGCAAGTGAAAATTTGAAGCTTAGGAGAGTTTTGGTGAATTTCGAGGTACTTTGTCCTGCATGCAGCGCAGTGTTCCTACGTGCAACGCCAAAGTGCAACGCAGTTCTTCTATGTGCAGTGCCTATCTACTGAGCATAGCGCAGTGCTTCTATGCACAACACCCTCAAATTTTTGCTAGATTTTGCTCGGAAAACAAGTTTTTTCTTTTTTGGGCAAGAGAGCTTGATGATAAAGAGTGAATAGGATATGAATGAAGTTATCGTTCTATAGATTGAAAAAATAACCCCGTGTTTGGTACACCAGGATCAACAACTATCCCACTGCATTGGGCTTCACAAAAAGTGAAGCGGATGCAAGCCTTGATCATATTTTTGTTGAAGCTAAATTATTGTTTATATTATTATATGTCGATGATTTATTTTTAACCGGTGATGAGAAGTTGATCAGTTCTTTCAAAGAGGATCTTGCAAGAGAATTCAAATCGATCATCAAATGGGCTAGATACAATGCATCTTTACATGATATCCAGCAAAATTGGAACTGCTATATCAAGACTAATACAATTTAGAAACATTGACCAAGTTGGAATATTTGTTTAACAACTCAAAGTAAATAAATTTAAACTTATCCAATAACCAAAACTACTTCTAGAAGTTCCAAAATTCAAAGGTTTCTAAAATAAAATTGTTTGATATGTTTGCGCAAAGTTGCATAAGAGAGGGCATAAGTCTTCAAATTGGTATGGTTACAGGTGGTCTCTGTGCAAACTTGAGTACGTAGATGTGCCTGAGATGACTTGGTGTTGATGTATAACCCACTGAGTTCTTCCTTCCATGCTTACAAGCCTTCAAAATGACTATTTTTAGTTTTCACAACAAATGCGTAACAAGTCTGTTACAAAACAGGGATCGAATTTATGGAAAGATAGGGTTCAAAGATGAAATCATATATCCTGAATCAAGCCACCTGGTACAAATATGAGGGAATTTTATGTAGATGAGAGTTTTCTTGAGAGAAACTTCTCTCATTTTCAAAAAATTCCTAATCCATCTCCTCACAATGTGCGCCCAAACATCATAACTAAAACATGAAATGCTAAAACCTCAAAAATAGACTGTAAATATGCATTTTACTCTTCCAATACATGATACCTATAAATAAACTCAAGGAGTTTTTTTTCCTTGGCTTGTTCTTGGAAAACCCTCTTTCCGTTTTCTGAAATTCATTTCCATCTGGACCTAAAACACTTTTGAAAATGATGACAAAAAAAAAATTAGTTTCATAGCAAATTCATATCAGAGTGTGGCAAACCTCCATGGTTGATATGGTTGCAGATATTTCTTGGAAAAACGAAGAAAATGGGCATGTTTGTAATGATAGTTAGATGGTGTAGAACCTTTGATGTATTTTTTTCAATGCCTGTAGACCTTCAAGATAGCTAACTACAACTTGCACAACATATGCACAACGACCACATACCTTGAGCTTAAACCTCCTCCTTCAACTCTGCAACCTTCTTTGAAACCTCATACTAGTTTAGAGCTCGAATTTCACCTTGGATGAAGGAAAAAGAGGGATGGCTTGCAGAATTTTTGAATTTAATGCCACCACAATCCCTCTCATGTCATGATGACGAAATTTGAAATCATGGAGGAATGAGAAGTATAAACCGCTAACAGACCCACGACATGACCCCTTAAACTCTAATAATGACCTCTCATGGACTATTATACCTTTACAAATTTGACTTAGGGCTAAAATACCCCTTTATGACATGAAAATTTACAATGAACTTAACTTGTATGACTCTTTATACAATGACCCTTTAGATTATGACATTTAGTGACTCATAGGATAAAATTGAAAAAAATACCGCCAAAATGAAATAGTAAGATAGGAAAACAAACTTTGATTCCTAGATTATAGGATCCTAACAACTTCTATCATTTTATTTTTGAAAGAATCATTCTAAAAATACACACCATTCCCAAAGTTACTAATGCACTCTATGAAGGCACACATTTTGTAGGAGTATAAAAATATTAGCTAAAGCTAAATTGTAGAAAGAGAGATGTGAATCACAAGTCTCAATTTTATTTGTATTAGATTTTTATTTCATGAATTATTTGTTTTCCCATTAATTTTCAATACTTTCTAGTTAATAATTTGTATTATAACGCACAATTTTTCATCATAAATTTTAGGGCATATGTTGAGAATCCAAGTACCTCCCTTGCCTTATACACCATGTCCTATTGGAGCAAAGTGGATTCAAGTTACCAAGTTCCAATGATAAAGTGTCAAGTGTTTGCCCAGAATCACGGTTGAATTCGACATAGTTGCAAAGAGTAGGGACTGAAAAAAACGTGAACAAAAGGGATAATAGAGAGGCATGGTCAGGTTGACACATAAGCAATGATAATATATTGAAATATAAATGTGACTTTGCCTACAAATATATGATTATGCATGAGTTCATTCTATCCCCCCCCACAAAAAAAAAGAAAAGAAAAAAAACATACCAACACAGTATACTCAAAATGTTTGGAATTATGCATGAGTTCAGAGTCACCACCATGGCTTGTGACAATTTATTTAGACATTTCACCTTGATTTATTACAACTCTGTAGTGGAATTTTGTGGAGTAACACAAGCTACCTGTAAAACAAAGCTTTTCTTGAGTTCTTATAACTAGCTACCCGTCTTGCCTGCTAAACCATATAGATCTTACATACAACATAGGTACATACCCCCATGCCACCAGTGCCTCAACATCCTCTTAAGCCTTCTATCCTTCTACAGAATACATGATTAATAATTTAATTGAGTATAAATCACCACTTCTGTGACCCTATGGTCCCACTATTTTACCACTTGTCTCTTTATCTTTTTATAACCTAACCATGTGGGCCTACTATTTTACCACTTATCTATCTTATAATAACGCAAGATGCATGATGGACAGCACAAAAAAAATCTCTATTTCAACAACACATATGGTTACTTTCCATGAAAGACAAATTGAAAAGTTGGCATTTAATGAGGAATGTTCTAGTCAAGCGATAATAGGCACTATGTCCTATTATTTGAATCAATGAGTCTATTCAATGGAGGGTAACTTGTTGCTAGAGAACCCCATAAGCCAAAGTTGAGTCAGAGATTTTCTATTTTGAGAATAGGAGAAGCAACATTACAAGAGGAAGCGTCTATGAACAATAGAAGGTAGCAGACAATATAGAAATCAACTCACCAGTTCAGTAAACTGGATAGGGATGTGAGGGATGATATGATAAGAGAACGTCAACCAAGGAATTCTTATAGAGTACTCCTATAGAATTTGATGGCCTCCTGCATGTAGAGTTTGAGGCCTCAGACCCATGAGTTTTTTGGCTTTATGCGGAAGATGACTAATGCTGCAAAAAGTATGGGTCAAACTTGGCTGCACAAAATGGGGTCAAGTATGCCATGGAGAATCCTAGTTCACAACAACATTATGGGCTTATGGGACTGGCTAATTTGTTTGAGATATGCAAGTTTGCAAACCCACAACACCCACAACCTATTGTTGTGTGTTCTCTTTGAGCTCAATATATGGTTTGAATAATGAGAGCCCTTTCTTTGAACAAGACAAAACATATCATCTTACTAAAGGGACTTCACATACATTGATGAATTGTTAAGGGTTGCATTGGTGCTCTTGACACTATGGACAAGAGCACAAGAGGTGGAGGATTTTGGAGGAATTGCTAAAAGTGAAGGCTAGGAAGAATATGCTTACAATGCCAAATAATGGAGACACACCCTTCACATATGCCATTGTCACCCTTGCAAGCATGGAGTTGGGTTACATGCCCACTATAGATCTCAAAACAAGTATGAACAAATTTGTGGAATGCTACTTGAGCTGTTATGGTGTACTTGGTAGGGTCCCATGAATGTGTAAGCTAACGAACATGTAAGCTAACTTCTTCTCATAGTTTACATATTCATTTGACACAATGGAAAAACATGTAAGATAATGAACAAGTAAGTTGACTTCATCTCATATTTACATTTTAGATGACACAATGGAAATACCTATGTGAAATTTATGAAGACAAAGGCTTATTAATATTTGCAATTGCAATTATTGCACCCGTAGAATCAGTTTTGCCTCTCTTTTATTCTTGGCTTGCGAAATTGCTAACTTTAATCCTGATGACCTTATGACATGCTAACTTTAATCCTTATGACCTTATGACATGCTAACTTTGATCCTTATGATATTCATAGCTTGTAGGATTGTCCCCGACTCATTTGTTCAATCCAAAAGGTAAACCCACATACCTTGCACATAAAGACACAAAGCCAAAAAGTAAGTAGCTCAAGTTGTAGAGGCAACATTAGAATCAAACCCTGTTTCTATTCACCCTCAACTACAATGACTTTGGTAAGCTTCCAACAAATTAGATTGCATGTCAAAGTTAGATTCAACAACTTATGATCACCGTTATTAAGACAAGACTCATAGTGCCATATTACTTGTATCATAACTATGTATGTTTATTGGAAGAATTGAATCACACAGAAACTCAAAATCCCTCTTCCTTTCCATTTGATCTGATATGGATTATATAGCTTAAAGAGCCCAAAGCTCTAGGAATCATACATGATATGTGTAGATAAAAATATTGAAGATGAAAGAGTTGTGGAAACCAACAATACATGAGACATGCACAACTTATTGTGATGGTTTAGAGATTTGCTTAGGCAGGACCAGCTAGCTGGAAAATGGCTTGAAAATAGACCAAAAGTAGATGAAACAACACTTATACAATAACTCAGGGTCATTACTCGCTAAGAAAGTGATAGTGATGGAAAGTGTAGGAGCAATGCTGGCAAGTGTAGGAACAATGGCTAGCCATGTGTATGTTTACACATGAGGTTACTGTCATAGCGTCACTCTTTAGAAAAAATATGATCATGTAATTTTAACATAAAGTAAAATGTTATGTATTGATGTTAGCATTAGTCAATTGAAACTGAAACTTTCTTAATGAATTGAGACTTATCATAAGCTTGCACATATTTTGCTTCAATATAAGTCCAAATAAGGTATCTAAATTTCGTAGCGATTGACATAGTAACTGAGAATTTTCTTATTGGTTGAATAAAATTATTTATAAAATATAACTTTAAACTTTTAGAATAATTACCTTGATTTCTACCTTGGATTTTGTGCAGTATAATAAAATAGAAAAAGTTCATAAAATTTTTCCCACGGAAACTAATAAAGAGGAGAACATCCCATTCTCATGAATATACAAGGAGGATACCATTCCATTCTCATAAAGATACAAAAAAGAGACCATTCCATTCTCATGGATATACAAGGAAGAGATCATTCCCCCCTAAGTAATGGTACGAGATGAGAGATGATAAAGAATCACACTTATGTTACCCTAACATGTTTAGAGAAAATAAAGTTGAAATGCCAAAGATTTAACATTAAAAATATACATAGTTGTAGAGAATACATAAAATAATTATAATATAAAATGTTTTATGATTAATAACTATAATGAAAAATTAAGTGATTTATAAATTAGGATTGGAACATTGTTAATTATTATTTTTATTTATAATATTAATAAAATAAAAATTTGAAGTTTTCTAAAATCATAAATTATTTATAGATTTTTTTTATTAAATTAATTTATTAAAAAAACATTTTGAGTGGATCTAATGGTTAAGAGCTTGTGTTCCCTCTTAAGAAGTCACAGGTTCAAAACGAGAGGGGGCAGCGTATGTACGAGAGGGGGCATCTTATGTACGCCTTCGTAGACTTAGGGGGCAACTTAGGTATCCCTTCTTAGAATTAGCAGCCAAATAGTTGCCCACAATTACCTACAAGTGGGTCCCTTGTCCCACAAACAAGGAGGTCTCATACACCAATTTTATGTCTGGTTTGGCCATCATTTTAAAATTAGATAATAATAATAATAATTATCATTATATGTGGATATGTATGTTTTCGAAATACGATTTCTTGAATTTTAATTTAACTAAAATATTCATAATATTATTCATATATCAAAAATTGAGAATTATTTTAAATATGTTATTAATTAATTAAAAAATGTTCTATGAATGAGTTAATTTTTTTTGAAATAAAATATTAATAACCATAATATTATAATAAAATCTATTTACAAATTAAAAATTGACCCTGATAAAATAATAAAAAATCTCAACCATATAAAATATATAATAAAATAAATACCAATCATAAAATAAACACTAATAATTAATTATCATGTTATCAACCACTTAATTTATATAACTATACCATTAAAAAAAACAACATAATCTAATAGTCTAAAACCACATGTAATAATCCATAACTAAAACTAAAACAACTCGTAATAATTCATAAGTAAAACTAAAAGTAGTATAAAATTTATTAAATCAAACCGACATTGATATCATGAAATGGACCGTTGCGAGCAGAGAGTTATCTGCGTGAAATGACCCATGAAGGCCATACAAATCAATATACAAGCGGTACCTTGATTTGTTGCAAGCGATCTTGAAACAAAAGCAAGCAGTGTGACAATGCTGCAAATATTGCATAGCTTCTAATTTCCGGAACAGATTATCAGCAGCCTCGATTTCGTTTTCTCCAAGTATAAAGGGCGTCAAAGGAAAGATGGAGGATTTCCACAAGGCCACAACTTTCAATATTCGTCCTCTGCCAAACTTCCAAATAATCAGAGTCACAGTCACAGTCACAGTCACTCCATGTCCCCTTTTTCGGTGTATTTGATGGTCACGGAGGCAGGAAAGCTGCAAATTTTGCGGCAGAAAACCTCGGGCAGAATATTATGGACACTCTGGCCAATATACATCTCAGCGGCGAGGAAGTGGTAGACGAAATAAAAAGGAAGAATAGTATTGAAGAGGCAGTGAGAGCCGGGTACTTGAAAACAGATGAAGGGTTTTTGAGCAAGGGAATTAACATGGTTAGCGGTACTAATTGTTTGTGTGATCTCTAGGAGACAACTCATGATCCAAGACTCATAGCATATCCTGAAGTAGATACTCCAGTTTCTTTGTCTCCATCGAAGTCCGAACTAGAGTATCCGATCAAGCTGAAGTCTTCCACCTGTGTATACTTGATTCCAAAGTCTTCAGTTGCCCTTCAAGTACCTTTGAACTGTTTTTGCAGCAGACCAATGTCCCTCATAAGGCTTTTCCATAAACCTGGAGAGGATTCCAACAACAAATGAAATGTTTGGTCTAGTAGTAGTTAGTTAGTTGAGACTTCCTACAATCTATCTATACTTTGTTGCATCCTCAAATTCTTTTCCTTCAATAGATGTGAGCTTTAAGTTTTGTTCCATTGGAGTAGTAAGACGATTGCACTCTGTCATGCAAAACTTGTTCAAAAGATCTCCAATGTATTTCTTTTGACAAGGAAATATGGACTTCGGATGTTGGGTTACTTCAATGCCAAGATAGTAATGAATGTATCCCAAATCAGTCATTTCAAAACTTTTCCCCAATTCCTTCTTTATGGATGCAATGTAGCTTTCATTGTTTAGACAAATGCATAACCTTAGACAGAGGTCTATGATAGTAAAAGAATACACAGAAGGATTCTACAAAGTAAGTATAAGAGCAGGACAAATCCAAGATACAGGTGTGAAGGTTGGAAGATATGTAAATGGACTTAGAATGGAGATTCAAGATGAGATAAGTGTACTGTATCCTAAAACAATAGAAGAGGCTTATCAAATGGTATTGAAAGCCAAAGAAAAACTAATGAGGAAACAATCTGCTAGAAATAGAGCTACTTTCTAAGGAAGGGGAATTCAAGGTTGTAGAGGAATGTCTACAACACCTAGAGATGGAGCTAGCAGAAACTCAAGTCAGCATGCACACATAGGAGGTGATGAAAGTGGTAGAGGGAGTTTTTCTAGAGGAAGAGAAGGTAGAGGTAGAGGAAGAGAAGTCAAATGTTACAGATGTAATATGTTGGGACATAAACATAGGAATGAATCAGATAAATGCAATTGTTGCTAAGACCGAAGAGGAAGAAAAAAGGTGATAGAAGAAGAAATGTACCAAAGAAAGGAGAGTCTTTAGTAGTTAACAAAGTTTTGCTAAAGGAAGCTAAGGAAATTGTTGAGCCAGCACAAAGGAAGACCTTGTTCTAGACTGTGTGCAAGGTTCAAGGGAAGTGTTGTCAGATGATAATTGATAGTGGTAGTATAGATAATTTGGTCTCCATAGAAGTGGTAGAGAAGTTAAAATTGAAGACCAAGAAACACCCAACACCTTACAAGGTTTCATGGCTTCAAAAGGGATATCAGTTGATAGTGAATGAGTAGTGTGAAGTAGAGTTGTAGTTGGGCAAATATAGTGACAAAATTATGTGTGATGTGATGCCTATGGATGTGTGTCATGTATTAATGGGAAGGCCTTGGCAGTATGAGAGAGGAGCTATGCGTGATGGGAAGAAGAACACATATAAGTTTAGTAAGATGGTGTTAATCATATATTGCTCCCTATGGAAGAAGAGGATGCATCGAAGAAACCTGATCCAAAGATCCTACTGTTGAGTGGAAAGGAGTACTTGCAGCAGATGGAAGAAGATGAGGTAAGTTTTGCATTAGTTTTCAAACCCAAGGTAATAATAACTTCCACTAAAGTTTCTGATTTACCAAATGAAATTCAAGAGATGCTGGATAGTTATTGTGATATCATTGTAGATGATTTTCCTGATGAATTACCACCCATTAGAAAAATCAGCCATTATATAGATTTGATTCCACGAGAAAATCTACCTAATAAAGCAACTTACCAGATGACTCCCACAGAGAATGAAGAAATCAGGAAACAGGTATAGGAACTATTAGACAAGGGACTAGTTAGAGAGAGTTTGACTCCTTGTGCAGTGCCAATAGTGTTGAGCCCAAAGAAAGATGGAGGCTCAACAATGTGCACTGATTCAAGAGCAATCAATAAGATAAAAATCAGGTATAGATTTCCTTTACCTATAATTGAAGAACTGATGGATTGTTTGAGTGGAGCAAGATATTTTACAAAGCTAGATTTGAAAAATGGTTATCATCAAGTCAGAATTAGAGAAGGAGATGAGTGGAAAACTGCTTTTAAGACCTTGGTGGTGCCTTTTGGATTGTCAAATGCACCTAGTACGTCTATGAGCTCATGAATGAAGTTTTGAAAGAATTTATAGGTAAATTTGTAATACTATATCTTGATGATATATTAGTTACAGTAAATCAAAAGAGGAGCATGTGAGACATTTGAATTATGTCTTACAAAGGCTACAAAAAGAGGAATTACAGTTAAATTTAAAGAAATGTTCATTCATGAAAGAGGAGTTGGTGTATTTGGGTTTTGTTGTTTCTGCTGAGGGACTAAAGATGGATCCTGAGAAGATTAAGGCAATCATGGAGTGGCCTTCACCAAAAAGTGTCTTTGAGGTAAGAAGTTTTCATGGCCTTGCTAGTTTTATAGGAAATTCATAAGGAATTTAGTAAGATCAATGCTTCAATTATTGATACTATAAAGAAGGACAGATAAATTTAAATGGACTGTTGAAGCAGAAAGAGCTTTCAGCTATTGAAGAGGAAAATTACTGAAAAGCCTATTTTGATTTTGCTTGATTTTAATACACCTTTTCAAGTGAAATCTGAAGCCAGTGGGTAAGCCATTGGAGCTGTTTTAAGTTAGGAGGACAGACCTGTAGCTTGTTTTAGTGAAAAGTTGAATGAATCAAAGAAGAAATATTCTTCTTATGACAAGGAATTTTATGCAGTTGTGCAGTCTTTGAAGAAATGGAGACATTACTTGATGTCTAAGGAGTTCATACTATATTTAGATAACCATGAATTTCAATATATTATGAAACAACCAAAGCTTAACCAAAAGCATGCAAAATGGGTAGAATAGCTTCAAGGTTTTAGTTTTGTGTTAAAACATATAACTGGCCAATCAAACAAAGTAGTAGATTCCTTAAGTAGAAAAAGTATTATTGTGCAAGAAAGTCAAATTCAAGTGTTGGGTTTTGATTTTCTTAAAGAATTATATGAAGAAGATCTAGATTTTAAAGAGGCATTTGAAGCTTGTAGGAACCCTATTTTGTTAGAAAGAAGCAAGTGGATGGCTTATTTCTTACAAGAGGGAGTGTTATTTAAAAGGAATCAACTATGCATGCCAAATTGTTCTATGAGAGAAAATTTGATCAAGGAGAAACATAGTGGTGGACTTGGAGGACAGTTTGGTGCAGACAAGACTTATGAGCAGCTGAATCGATTTTACTTTTGTCCAAAGATGAGAGTTGAAGTGGAAAAGTATGTGAAGAGTTGTAAAGTTTGTCAGTATGCAAAGGGAAAGAACCAAAACATAGGTTTGTATGTTCCATTACCTATTCTAGACAGGCCTTGGGATATGGTAAGTATGGAATTTGTTTTGGGTTTACCAAAAAATCAAAGAGGACATGATGCAATTTATGTAGTAATTGACAGATTTTCAAAAGTGACACATTTTATTCCATGTCATAAAACGAGTGATGCTACTCATGTTGCTAACTTGTTTTTTAAAGAAATTGTAACATTGCATGCGTTACCAAAGAGCATTGTTTTCGACAGAGACTCCAGGTTTGTTGGACATTTTTTGGGAACCTTGTGTAAGAGCTTGGCACTAAACTCAGTTTCAGTTCTACTTATCATCCTCACATTAATGGATAGACTAAAGTTGTGAACACAAGTTTGGGTAATCTTTTAAGAATTCTTGCAGGTGAACATCCAAAGTAGTGGGATGAAGTATTAGCATAGGATGAGTATGCATATGATGATTCTCCTAATAGGACTATAGGGCAAAGTCCATTCCATATAGTTTATGGAATGCACCCAAGAGGAGTATTAGAATTGAGAGATTTAGGTAAAGCCAAAATGAGGAGTGTTCTAGGAGAAGATTTTTCTTCAGAGATTCAAGAAATTCATGAACATGTAAAATTGTAGCTACAAGATAGAAACATAAAGTACAAGAAAAAAGTATACTTGAAGAAGAGGGAAGTAAATTTTGAGGTTGGAGATTTAGTTTTGGCACACCTAAGGAAGGAGAAATTTCCAAAAAGGGAGTATAACAGATTAAAATTCAAGAACATTAGACCATGCAGAGTATTAAGGAAATTTTCAGCAAGTGAATATGAAATTGAGTTACCCCCTAATATTGGAATATCTCCAATTTTCAATGTTGTTGATTTATACAGGTATGAAGGTGGAAATGTAGATGACACAACAGAGGATCAAGAAGAACAAGAGATTGGTTGGGTAAAATAGTTACCTACAGTAGAGGCATTGCAACCAGAGAAGATATTGGATAAGAGAGTATTCAAAAGAACAAGAGGACAAGAGTATTTTCAATATTTGGTCAAGTGGAAAGATCAACTGATTGCTGAATCTACTTGGATGACAGAAGCCACGCTACAGAAGTTGGCAATTCTATAGAAGAGCTCATCGACGAGAGCCCATGAAGAATTTTTTCCTTAGGAGTCTGATGCAGGAGCATGAGGCTTGAAGACAAAAGGCTTCAAATTTATTTCAAAAATACAAAAAAAGTTTACAAGCAAAGTGTTACAAGGAAAAGTGTCTATTTAGAATTGTTCTATCCCACTAAGGTGTGACAGCCACCTTAGAAACAAACAGAGAAAATCTACTTTTGTATTTCCTTTATGAATTATAGATAGAGAGGAATAGAAAGAACCAACCTCTGTCTTGCGCTAATCCTTTGATTCAATCCCTCTCTTCTTTGATACTCTCCAGCTACCTGCTCCCTTGCACGCCCAGCTTCACAAAGTACCTGTAGGACCACAGAAGCATACCACTATACAAATACATGGATATATGTTCATAAACAACTTAGGATCAGATTTAAATTGACCATACAAATGTAACAAGCATCAATGATACAAAAGCATGGAGGAAAACTCAAATAGCTTTTATTGATAAACAAGAAAAGATCCAGGAGGAGTTACAACCAGTGGTTCCGACCGAGCATCAACCTCCCAGCAAAGAAGCCCCTCTTCACCTCAAACAAAGCTTATGTCACCCAACAATCTGATGTTTGTCTCTAGAAACCAACAGAAATTCCTTACAATATGCAAAATTCTAGCCTCTGGATCTCTGGGATGAGGGATCCATATATAGATATCTGTAAGGGGGGTGAATCAGCTTGTGATTTGATTAGTGTCTTCTCTCTGATAGTTCTTTCTTCCACTTGGAGACTAAGGGCCTCTTACTCATCCTTGGTCGAATTCAGTGAGGCAAGTGTCCCAGGAGAAGATTCTGGAAGCTTCCATTGCCTCTCCACCTCGCAGAATGACACTGCCATTTGTCATTTCTCGCCCATCGCGCCCCACAGAAGGGACTTTTGAAATGTAACGCACCCTCACAGTGTATCTAGGTGAGATGCAACGCACTTAGCCAGTGGAGCAGCTGCAATGATCCTGTTTTGACCAATTCTGAGTAGTTTCTCATGGAGAACTTCTGGGAGAAGCTGTAATCTGTTGACCTTGTTCCTTTAGGGGTTAGAACAACACTTTTAGGGACTTAGGAGCCCTTGGTTTATGGAAATTTCATGCTTGGGGTTGTAGGGCACAAAAATGTCTATAACAGTTGCCCCCTAAAGTATGAGGCCGTTAACCTTTTGGTGACGGGTGAAATGCTTTATTATGAGGGTCCGAAGTTCTTTCAATGCTGGGAGGAGACCTGTAATAAGATACAATACAATACATTATCTTCATAATATTTTCATGATCTACCGGAGGCGGGCATTCCCATGCTCAGCTTTACAAATTCATTTTCATGTACATACGACAGACAATCGTCTGAGTGTAGACTGATGATTCTGATAGAGCCATCATCCTTTTGGTAGGATGATTATCTGTGTTGCAATGTTGTACATTTAATGTCTTTATTTCCCTGAATATATATCGCAGCCCGGATGGATGAAACTAGATCCGGGGTCTTCAATCTCGTCCGATCTTCACTCGAAGTACAAGTCGATCCATGTGAGAAATGTTCTGAAGTCGAACATGGAAAGACATCGCTTGATTACCAGTCAATGATGTAAACTGTTAACAAGCACGAGAGGAATCACCGATAATGATAATGACCCTCAAGGTACTGTAGTACAATTCACGTGGTGTGAATAAAGGACTTGGCATCGAACACCATGCAAAATCTTTCGGTTGAAGGCCATTGATGTATACCTGTCGCTGGAAGTGAGAAACTTGCCATTGAGGCATGCAAGCTTCAAAGTACTGAATGGGGTGTTCCTAGATCAACTTCTTGGATAATGAGCTGATGTCAACAAGAAGTGATCTGTCACAGGAGGGCCTTAATGAATCCCACATCAATGACACGGAACGGAGAAAATGATTTTGATGGAGGTGAAAACGATCTGGTGATATAAGGTTCAGGGTGGCGGTCATGAAAGAATGGAGTATAATGTATGGTAGTGGGTGAGACACAGGTGACTTCTCTGGATGACTTCTCTTGAACATATCGGCGACACTGATGTGATGGATTGGTAGCATTAACCCCAAATGTGGATGGTATGGCATGACCATGGTGATGTGACTGGTGAATGAAACAACCCAACCCGACGCGGACACGGAGTGGAAGTGTCATGTTCAAGGGCGACTTGCTACCAACAAAGTTTCTTTGAGTGTTCTTCCCAATTTTTCCCAGTCATTGCTAACCAGTACCTCTTTATTTTTTTCAAGCTTGAGGAGGATAACATATGCTTGTTCTATAATTTTCCCTTCGAGCAAACCCATCGCTATGTTTTAACGAGCCTAGCAATAGTGAAACTCGTTCTTGTCTATAGACAAGTTTGTCGCTATTAATCTTTTTAACGAGTTTAACGACAAAGATAACTCAGTCCTTTTCAATTTTAGAGAGTCTGAAAAGGAACATAAAGGTAACTCCAAAATTCCTTTTTCGTCATCTAATCCCTTAAGTCCAAAAAAGTATAAAACAATACAGAAGGGATGAATTTTAGATAGTTTTAACGAGCCGAGCAAAACAAGTGCTCGATCGTTTTATGTAATAATCCCTCAGGTCCAAAAAGATTAAAATCTAGAGGAGGGATAGCACTTCCTGTCCCTTTAACGAGCTGGAGAGGCCAATGGCTCGACAATCTTTTCATATTTTACGAGTCAGTTGAAAAGAGCTTAAAGGAGACTCGTCTTTTGAGGAACGAGTGATAAAACGGGTAGCAGCTGATTCCAGGTGAGGTTTGGAATTTTCCAATCATGGCAGTGTCACAAGGATGGCTAGTGAAATCACTCTTCGCAGATGTTCCTCAAAATGGGTAAACAATCAAATGGAGGTGAATGATCGGCCAATGAAAAAGTGGAGGTGACGGTGCAAACACGACCAAGGCTTTAATGGCTGAATTACTACATTCACGATGGTTATTTACGAGGGAATAGTTCATTTTTTAGTGCGCTTAAATGCAGGTGGAAACATTTGCTCATGTCTTATGTTTATTTTTTAACGAGCTTGAACTATGTGCTAAAACTGCTCGATTAATCGAGTTGTGTGATAAGAATGTCTCATATAAAAACGACAACTTTTAGAGATTTGCCCGACATCCTTTCTTTATGCAAGTTAGGAAATGACCAATCCTACGAGTTTAAAGGGTTAGAGGTCCTATAAATTTAAAAAAATAAATAGCCGCTCTTCGCTTGCACTCCAAAAGGTTTTCATGACCCCAGGTATAAAACAGAGTTTCAAGGTTACCCCTTCTTTAGTCCGTTAATACCTCTTACAGGTTACCCAAAGATTGCTCTATTCACAGCGCAAACAAAACACTTCTTCGGCGATGTCTATCGAAACAAACAAAGGTGAGCGGTGATGCCCGCCAACTCAAATAACTTTGACAAGAGAATCTTGTTCCAGAATAACCCCCTATTCCAATCACGGACGGGGGTACAGACTAGTCATACTCTCTCGCGGAAAACTACCTTATACCCGAAGTTTTTCCTGCCGAAGTAGACCAGGGTGCATGCCCCCTGGGTTTCAATCATGTCCCCCTGAATCACTCGCTCTCATCGGGTGGACGGACTAGAGATTGAGACATTTCTTGCGTGAAAAGACCATTTAGGGATGGTATATGACTATTTGCTATGCGTGATCCGGGAAATGAAAGCTGGTCTACGAGCTTGACCACTCTTCCTTCGTCCAGAAAACGCATCACTCTAAAGAGTGATGAGACAATGGCTCTCATGCAATAAATATAGTCTCGTCCAAGGAGTAGATTGTAATCCAGGGGTCCTTGAACTACCATCACGTTCATGTGAACGATTTTCCCTCTCAATGTTATGGGCACATTAGGAAGGAACCCTAACGGTCGACTGGTTCCTTTATCAAAGCCTGTCAGATTTCTCATCTCAGGAAAAAGCGATGACGAAGCAAGCGCTTTCCAAGTAGTTGAGGAAAGGATACTCACAGAAGCCCCCTCATCTATGATGGTACCAACCATAACCATTCTATATATTTGAACAATAATTCGGAATGGTACACTAGCTGGTAAATGGGGTCTGCCTAGTTGATTCAAGTTGAAGGAGACAACTAGGTTGTTTGGAGGTAGGACCGAATAGACGATCGAGTATGACTCTGACGAACTTCCTTCCTACGGTAAAGGAACGGGTAAATTTCTCCCATGTTCATTGGAGTCTGTGCTTATGAAAAGAATTTGGACGATGTCATCCTTGTTCTCTTTAGTGATTGTATCATCTGAAGATGGAACCTCTGAAGGCAAAACCGGGTCAACTGCCGCCTCGACCTTTTGACTTTTGTCTGGTATGGATTCAAATGGTTTATCTTCAATGGTAGATGTTTCAGTTGACCACCTGAGCGGGCCAGCCAGATTTTCAACTGGTGACGGACTCGGCAAGAGTTTTTTATATCCAGGAGGAAGTCATAATGGTGAAACCGGACGACTGTCCAAAACTCTTTTAGCCTCATCTAAGAAGGGACAACGGTGGATGGTGTGATCGCCTTCACACAATTTACAAGGAAATCTATATTTTCCTTTTTGTCCCGGGGCTTCACTTTCACTAGTTGACGGTGTGTTTTGAACGTGATCATCAAAGGTTGATGACACCGGGTTGTGCAAACGAGGAGACCAGTCCCTTAAGATCCGAGGGATGCAAGGACAATCTCTGTGATAGTGGTCTCCCTTGCAAATGACACATGGCGATTTAGGCCTGGTCGGTGCAGTGTGTGGATTTTCGTTAGACGACACTCGTTTGCCCCCATTCGCTTTTGGCTCCTTCTTCTTCTTCTCTTTCTTCTTCTTTCCCTTCTTCTCCTTAGGAACTTGACTTTTGGCTTTACCAGCCCCATCGAGCGAAGAGGAAGGAGGAAAGGAAGAATTAGAGGAAGTAGAAGGTTGGTGGGTAAATCTGGACTCGTCTAATTGCTGATTCGATTGTTCAGGAATAGTGGTGTTCTGAATGACAGAGGTTGAGAAGAGCCATACAGGAAAACCAATTGTCAGTCCTGGAAGCGACAATGTGGCCATATGGGGTGCACCAACATCTCCCCAAGAGAAGAAGGGACTAGGATTTCCTCCAAGGGGAATTCCTTGGTTGGTGGACTCCATTTTCTCAACTCAAGATCAATGCAGGAAAGGGTAATGAATATTCCATTTAAAATAAATTTTAGACGCTTTGACACAACTTGTTTTTTTAGTTTTTAAGAGTCGATAAAAAACAAAAGATGACTCTAGTCACCTTCGATTTTTAATGAGCCTGAAGTGACAAGTGCTTAGATGGAACTTTTCCGTTAAGGAGTTTAAAAAGGAGCAAAAGGGACCGCTCTGGAAATCTAGGTAGAGGGAGTACCAAACCAATCGCAAAACTGCAGAATACTTTTTACGGTACGACAGTCAATCTTCCTGAATGCTGTGTTCAGTGCATTTCCATCGATAGGGTGGCAGACACGGCTTCCTATGGATAAAGGATTTAAGCCTCTAGGGGTCTCCCAAAATATACTCGACGGCATGTGGGAGCACAAGTTTGTACTGGCACTTATCGTCTCAAAGTGGAGGAACCACCCAACCATCAATGAGAACAAAAGTTACCAGGCTTTACGATGTTGGAATACGTCTCTAGCCTAGACCTGTAAATGTTGTGCGTTAAGTTTCAAAGCATTGTTAGATTCATTGAATTTATTTTAAGTTGATCTTGTTTATGAAGTTTGCCTTTTGAGTTCACCACGAGATGTAGATTTAATTCCTAAAATGCAATCTAAGGATGATAAACAAACTTTTTATCTCTTTTGTGCAATGAAAAGCCCAGCTACTAGGGAAAAGAAAGGCAGAATCTTTTCACAAAGAGCAAAGAGCACACTGTAAATGCACTTTCCTAAATCAAGCCAAACAGACTGTCTATATGCAAATGCACATGCATGTATTTGTTTTCAACTTTCTTAGTATATGGATGCTAAAAAGAAAGTTGATGTACAAATATGAATTTCTTTTCAAGCGACAAATATAAAAAAGTTTCTTTTCGAAATAAAAAATGGAGGCGATTACAACACCTTATGATTTTGAAATGAATACTTGTTCTTGACACTAGAAAATTGCAAATTCAGACCAAAAGCAATAGTAACAGGATAATCGACCATCAACAGCAATCAAACTCTTTCCTACGATTGAAATCGACACTTGCGACAGATTCAAAAGGACGACAGTACGACTATGCTACTTTTGCAAAGGAGGACTATAAATGACTCAACAAACACACAAAAACATCTATAGTTCTTTTGTACAAAGGAGGCGGAATAACAACAAGGAAAAGGGGTTTAAAACAGACATATACTGATCACAGGCAGCAAAATTCAGGAATAGAACTAGAAAGAATGAAGCACAGAAGCCACAGCTGCACAGAGCTAGTTTGATCAGCGCACCTGTATCACAGAGAATCTGAAATGCAGCACAGGTTGTCCACTCGGGAAGTGCACTGAAATTCAGAATCTCTGAACAGTACCTGCACTGCGCCAGAAACGAGACTCTATTCGGGTTCCGGGTCACAGTTTACAGCTCAGTTCTTGGTTTTTGGCCGAGTAAAAAGCAATCACTAATTCAACAATCAGGGGTAGATCTAAGGAGGATCTAAGATCTATCACAAGGGCAATCGGGTAGTTTGTGAATCAGCTGTTTAAATCATAAACAGTTCCAGTGAATGGATTGAAGCAGCGGTTATCTACTTTGGATTTGTTATGGCAAATGGAGTTCGAATGCTACTTGTAAGTTTATGAAACAAACAAAAAAGAATGATAAACAAACAATCTAATTATCTCCCCAGCGGAGTTGCCATTTTGTTACAGGGAAAAGTGTCTATTTAGAACTTCTCTATCCCACTAAGGTGTGACAGCTACCTTAGAAATAAATGGAGAAAAGATACTTTTGTATTTCCTTTATGAATTATAGATAGAGAGGAATAGAAAGAACCAACCTCTGTCTTGCGCTAATACTTTGATTCGATCCCTCTCTTCTTTGATAGTCTCTAGCTGCCTGCTCCCTTGCATGCCCAGCTTCACAAAGTACCTGTAAGATCACAGAAGCATAGCACTATACAAAGACATGGATCTATGTTCATAAACAACTTAGGATTAGATTTAAATTGACCATACAAATGTAACAAGCATCAATGATACAAAAGCATGGAGGAAAACTAAAATAGCTTTTATTGATAAACAAGAAAAGATCCAGGAGGAGTTACAACCAGTGGTTCCGACCCAGCATCAACCTCCCAGCATAGAAGCCCCTCTTCACCTCAAACAAAGCTTAGATCACCCAACAATCTGATGTTTGTCTCTAGAAACCAACATCAATTCCTTACAATATGCAAAATTCTAGCCTCTGGATCTCTGGGATGAGGGATTCATATATAGAAATTTGTAAGGGGAATGAGTCAGCTTGTGATTTGATTAGTGTCTTCTCTCTGATAGTTCTTTCTTCCACTTGGAGACTGAGGGCCTCTTACTCATCCTTGGTCGAATTCAGTGAGGCAAGTGTCACAGGAGAAGATTCTGGAAGCTTCCATTGCCTCTCCACCTCGCGGAATGACACTGCCATTTGTCATTTCTCGCCCATCACACCCCAGAGAAGGTACTTTTGAAATGCAACGGACCCTCATAGTGTATCTAGGTGAGATGCAATGCACTTAGCCAGTGGAGCAGCTGCAATGATCCTGTTTGGACCAATTCTGAGTAGTTTCTCATGGAGAACTTATGGGAGAAGCTATAATCTGTTGAGCTTGTTCCTTTAGGGGTTAGAAAAACACTTTTAGGAACTTAGGAGCCCTTGGTTTATGGTCATTTCATGCTTGGGGTTGTAGGGCACAAAAATGTCTATAACACAAAGGAGTGGGATCCTTTAGCTGTCAATTTACAAAGTTTTCTAGATAGGATTAAGCTATAATTTAGGGATTGAGTGATTTTGTAATTAATTCAAGTAGTTTAGAATTATTTGAGATTCTCGAGGAGAATATCAAGCAACTTAGGTAATCATCTAGGATTAGATAGATTCGATCCTTGGATTGAGGATCTGATTTTTGGATGTAAAGTATTTATGTAAGTTTCGAACTATCGTAAGAGGATTTTGACCCTTAGGATTTGGATGGAATAAGAAATGAGGATTTGATTTTAGAGCTTAAAAATCTTTGTATCTTTGTTTATTCTTGTATATTTGGTCAATCCCGGAGGATGAGATTCCTTCAAAATATCTCGGTGTATTGTTGAAATCTAGTTTAGTTCGTAATTTTAGAGTTCTGTATGATTTGGTGTGATCGCATTTAAATTCCTCTTTCGCTATGTATTAAGTTAAATCAAACATGTTTCGAACCACATATATTTGTCTAGTTAAGCTTCAATTTACGCGGAAGCACTAAAGTCATAGCAGACTAGAGGAAAGCCTGACGAAATCGTGCTAACCCTGAAGAAGAGCGAGGTCTGTCCGATAAAAAAAAAATCCAATAGATCTAATGATCATTGCGCGTAAATAATCTCATGCGTTAATAAAGGAGCAAAAGCGGTTTTTATCAGTGGAACAATTTATCAGGTGAGTAAAATGTGGTAAGTGGTAATTCAAAGTGGTCACTTGATTCCATTTATCAGTTGACACGTAGCACTAGGTGGAGAGAGAGAAACCACTTTATGAGGAGGGTAACCATCATGCAAGTGGTCCACTCGATATGGTTGTTAATCATTGGATCAAACGAAAGTGATCAACGTCAAAGAGCGTCCGATTAGTTTCGATCGGGTGAATCAACAACTGTCAGATCGAAAAGTAAGGTCAATGGTGGAGAGTTAGCGTGACAATGTTTGTGGGGAAAAGGCGGACGCGATAAGGAAATAAACCAAGATTTAAGTTCCTTTTTATTCCGTGGAAATTGAATAGTTTGTCATATTGCAGCTAAATTAAGAAGTTCTGCTAATTTAGTAAAATAGCCAAGTTTGGAGGTAGACGACTGATTGTCTAAAATAAATCAGGTTGGGGGGTGACTCTGGTATCATTTGGTTGCTGACTTGATTACTCAGAAATTATGGTATTCTGAACGATAGAGGTTGAGAAGAGCTATACAGGCAAACCAATCATCAATCCTGGAAGTGACAATGTGGCCATATGAGGTGCACCAACATCTCCCCAAGAGGAGAAAGGACTAGGATTTCCCCCAAGGGGAACCCCTTGGTTGGTGGACTCCATTTTTCTCAACCTAGGACCAATGTAGGAAAGGTGATATTTATTCTGATTAAAATAAATTTTAGATGCTTTGACACAACTTGTTTTTTCAACTTTTAAGAGTCGATAAAAAAAAAAGACGACTCTAGTCACCTTCGATTTTTAATGAGCCTGAAGTGACAAGTGCTTAGACGGACATTTTCCTTTAAGGAGTCTGAAAAGGAACGAAAGGGACTGTTGTGGAAATCTAGACAGAGGGATTACCAAACCAATTGCAAAACTGTAGAATACTTTTTACGGTATGACAGTCAATCTTCCGAATGCTGTGTTTAGGGCATTGCGATCGATAGGGCGGCAGACACAGCTTCCTATGGATAAAGGATATAGCCTATTGTGGTCTCCCAATATATACTCGACAGTACATGGAAGCACATGTCCATATTGGAATTTGTCATCTTAAAGTGGAGGAATCACCCAACCAACAATGAAAACAACAGTTACCAAGTTTTACGACGCCAAAACACATCTCTAGCCTAGACTTCTAAATGTTGTGCGTTAGGTTCCCAAGCGTTTTTAGATTCATTAAATTTATTTTACAGTTGATCTTGCTTAAGAAATTTTCCTTTTAGGTTCACCACGTGATGTAGATATACAATTCTTAAAATGCAATCTAAGATGATAAACAATTGTTTAATCTTCTTTTTGCAATGAAAATCCTAGCTACTAAAGAAAGAGAGATGATTTTCTTTCAACATAGAGCAGAGATCACACACTATATGCACTGTCCTAAATCAAACCAACAAGCAGTCTAAATGCAAATGCACATGCATGTATTTGCTTTCAGCCTTCTTAATGTGTGAATGATAAAAAGAAATCTAAGTGCAAATCTGAATTACTTTTCAAAGCGACATTACTAACAAGTTTCTTTTCAGGACAAAATGAAGACAATGATGACACCTTGAGATTTGGAATTGAAAACTTGCTTTCGACACTTGAAAAACTACTAATTCAAATCAAATACAAGAGTAACAGTGTAATCGACTATCAAGAATAATCGGATTCTCTTCTATGATTGAAAATGACACTTGCGACACTTTCAAATCAAGAAATGACAGTTCAATTATGCTACTTCTTTGTAAAGGAGAACTGAAAATGGCTCACAATACATAAAAAAATTTACATTTCTTTGCACAATAGAGGCAGAATAATGGCAAGGAAGGGGGTTTCTAATAGAGGTATACTGACTATTGACAACAAAAATCATGAATAGAGCTGAAAAGAATGAAGAAAAACCAAAGTCTGGAGGCAAAATTAGCCTTTTCTTATTAGCGCACCTCTTACACAGGGATTCCAGTATGCATCCCACCTACTGCACACGGGAAGTGCGATGCATACTAAGATCCTTATAGAGAGGGTGCGATGGTATAGTGTGAGACTTTTAAACTAGTTCTTGATCACAGTTTGCAGCACAGTTCAGGGATTTAGGCCGAGTAAGTGATAACCAATGAACAAATCATAGGGGACTTAGGAGCCCTTGGTTGATGGACATATATGATTGGGGTTGCAGTGCCCAAAAATGTCTATAACACCACTTGAATTTTTTCATTTCGGGCAGCAAGATTTTCTTTTTCTGCTGTGTTTTCAATGGTTTTCTCTCTATCGGGAGTGTTGTTCTGAACTAAATCTATTTTAAAATTAATTTCAAGAGATCCCTTTGCATTTTATTTTGAAGGAAAGGAGGTTGATGGCTGATTGTTTGACGACTGTAAGTCTAATTTGTCCTCAATCGTGGGCTCCTTTAGGTTGAGGTCTTTTCTAGCAGGGAGTTCTATAGGGGAAGTTTTATCCTTTGCCTTTTTAAGATGTTTGGTATCTTTCTATTTGTTGGGTTCAGGCACATATATTGTTATGCTTCTCAATTTGTATTGTTTTTCAACCTCATAGACAGTTGCATCATATCCCTCTCTAAAATCAAATGATTCTCCGGATTTGGTTTGAAATTGATTGAAAGTATGAGCTTCTTGGTCATCCCTGGTTAAAAATATTTGTTGTTCGCTATTCAGACCCATCAAATTAATCAAAGTATCCTCTATTGGCTCACTAGAGGTTGCAACTTCAGCATAGTTTTCCTAGAATTGAAGTCTAATGTTTTGGTCAGTACCAGCCTTCCCGGTATTAGGATTTTGATTTTTCCTAAAGTTTGGATTTCTTGCGGTGTTACTTGGTTGACCTTCCCAAGAAGATTTCCTTTCAATAGTTTCTACTTTGTCACCCAATCTATCCATCCCTTTGTTGATTGCATCTAGTTTTTCCTCAAATGCAGAAGGTTCTTCTTTAAATGGAGCCCTTCTTTTAGCTCTAGCTCGAGCTCATTTAGAGATTAGATTGGCCTCTACACTAACAGCTATGCTCTGCATGTATTCTAAACTCGAAGGATCTCTTTCCCTTAGTTGATATGCCATGTCAGAATCAAATCAATCAGGAAATTTGATCAAGGCCAAGTCAGGTGGAGGTTTATGGTTCTGAGGAATGGCATTGTACACATTATTGTATCTGGCACAGTAGTCTTGGACAGTTTCTTGTGGGCCTCTTTTCAAGCTTTCGTATTTTGATAGGATATGCCATGGGTCCTTCTTCTTCTCCCATCTGTTCGAAAAGGTTATAAAAAGGGCCTCTGGATCAGCAATTGTGTTTACAGGAAGTGCCCTAAACCAGGTCCTTACATCACCGGTTAGGCTTTGGAAAAAAAAATTCATTCTAACATCATTATCATCAATTTCATAGTTCTCAAAATAATCCATCATTTTATTGGTATGTTTTTGTGCTGTGTAGGTGCCAGTACCATAAAAATAGGTAATCTTGGTTTGAGAATCTTGAGGCATAGCGCCTGGATTTGGAGGCAACTGCAAAGGAGCATATCTATTTGCCATATTAACAGGGATAAATGGAACAGCTGGGAGGATGGGGATAACAGCTGAGATAAGTGTGGATGGTGGGGTGGAAAAGATGCTTTGAAGTGATGATGGTGAACTAGAAGAAGTTGTAGTAACGGTAGAAAGGACTGTTGCTTTTTGGTAGCAAGCTCAGTTTGGATAGAGTTCTCCTGAAGTGTGTCAATATTTAAATTAGCAGAATTTTCTAGACCTCCTTGTCTTCTAAGTTTCTTAGAGATCAAATTAGGATTTTCAAAGACAACTGGAGGGTATGGATCTGGATTTGATCTAATATAACGAATTTTCTTCTTTGGAGCCAACTTCTAAATATATTTTTGAGTATTCTCTAGAAGTGTTTGAATAATACAGCTTTTGACAATAACTTTCTAGGAAATTATGAATTGTGAGAGTCTTGAATTTTCTTGAAGATCCTTTGAAAACAAAAGGAAACTGACCAAATTTTTTGAGATAGCTATTCAAAGCCTAAAACTAGACTGGAGATAGACTGAAGTAACAATTATTTACTACTATAATTGCATAGCAAAATAGTTTCAAAGGCTTCTTGGCTAACTTCGGGCTCCATCAGTAGCTTTAGAAAATGGACAATAGTAACAAACAGTCATTCTGGTCCCCAGCGGAGTTGCCAATGATGTTATCACTCAGGTTGTTCCCCAAAGTTGTGAGCAAAAGGGAATACGGCAAAGGTAACCACTAACCAATCTTTTAGATGCAGATTTTAGCCAATCTGCAGCCGGAGAGGGCTCTATCTTTATTATTTAGCTTTGTTTTTCTATATGTTAGGCGAGTTATGAAGTGCAGGTGTTTGTTTGATTTTTGGATGGTAATATTCTACAGAACAGGGATGTGAAACATAAGAAGTTCAGTCCATTGGGCTGATGGAGTCTTGTGAGGATGAACTACTGGATATGGTTTCTTTGAAAGAGGGGGATACTACAGAGCAAGATAATTAACCATGGAACAACTTGTAAGCCAGAATCGGGTGAAATGGAGTCAGGGGATGAAGGGCAATCAAGGATCCTTCATCATGCTAACAGAGGGAAAGTTGATGAATATTACCAGGGAGCAGTTAAGAATTCCTATTTATGCTAATCCTGAAGAAAACATAAATAATAACAGAAATTGAACACAGAGTACAGTTAAGTAAATTCCGAGTTATTCTTTTTCCCCATTGCTCAAATATGATATATAAATGATATATAAAACATAGAAATAGTAAAAACATGAGTTTAAAAAGACTTATTGGTTCATGAGATAATACGTGAATTCTGTAACATGGTCCTCTACCATCAAATCCACATCCAACAAGTTCAGTAACAGAGCATTCCAACAATATTTTATTTATAAGAGTTCTCAAATTTACAATGTAGTTCTAGAATGGTATCACCAACCCCTAATACTTAGCTTGGGGAGGTATTTGTACAAAAATGTTTACAAAATATCTCAAAGAGATAATATCTTGCAATAACTTCTTTCACATACTCTACAGAAGGAGTAAATGCTCTTGGGAACAGAGAGAAATGAATGCAGAAGTAAGAAATGTTATGCTAGCTGCTCAGTTGGTGAGATGCATTGATTATTTGCTTAGCGAGTCGGCCGATGGATACTTTAGTGAAATTTTGCGCTGCTAGTGTTGCTTTCTCAAGTGATTTTTCCTGTGCTTTAATTGACTGCTGCCCAGCGTGATTTTTTATCTGCTCTTTTCTTCACTTTATGGCATCTGTTGTGTTCTGGAAAAATAAACAAAACTTTGAAATAGGCCTAGAAAATTTCCATCATACTCTGCCACCATTGGTCATATGGTAATTGGTCTCTACACATTTTGATTAGGGTTTCATCAACATCCGTGTACCTAAAGAAAGTAGGCTAGACCATGAAAAGATGTCTCACTTCATGCTCAATGAAAAATAGATTCTCTAAATTGTCATACAGGCTCTGTCCAGATGGGAGTTCCTTCTCTCTGGTACAACTTGATGATGTTGTGACTTGATTATCGACATATGTATTTCATCCTGTGTACATAGTTTGCATGTGTCATTAGTCTATAGTCATCAGTTAATAAACTGGGTATACCCTTTTCCTCCAAAGCTGT